>WURV02163552.1:0-33615 GCA_011762755.2 Epimenia babai
TATAAACCATAAGTCTAGGTGTTATAGAGAGCAAAAATAGTCATATAAATTGTTTATCCCAGGCCATTTGTACATATAAAAATCCATTTTCATTGATGTATTCAACTACGCAATGAGAAAACAATGTTTCTATAGAAACTATTGAAGCTCACTTTTCTGTGAAGTGATGGCTGCAGTGTTAACTGAAATATAATCATAAAATACGCTTAATGCATATATAAAAATCAATAAATTTATGGCATAGGTGATTGATGACAAATGTACAAAACACTTTCAATATAAATAAACGATGCAGTTTATATTTATGAGATATTTCTGATTATTTTTAGTACATTATTAGTGATTACTAAAGATCTCATACAAGTAAAGCATTTCTGATTTTGTAATATTACTGTCATTGTCGTAACATATCCTAATTGTTGTAACTCACTATTGTTTTGTATATATCTGATTATTGCAACATATTTCTCAGTCTTATAATGTTTTCTCATTATATTTTTAAACATTCTTATTTGTTTCTCATTGTGGTAACACGTTTATAACTCTTTTAACACAGTTTACATCATGTTTGTGATTATTCGCTCATGTTTCTCATTTTTGCAACACTTATATAATTGTTGTAACATGGCTTTCATCATGTTTCTGATCATTTGTTCGTGTTTCTCTTTGTTGTAACATGACTATAATTGTTGTAACTCAGTTTTCATCGTGCTTCTGATCATTTGTTCATGTTTCTCATTGTTGTAACACGTCTATAATTGTCATAACTCAGATTTCATCATGTTTCTGATCATTTGTTAATGTTTCTCATTGTTGTAACATGTATATAATTGTAAAATGGTTTTCATCATGTTTGCGATCATTCATTCATGTTTATCATTGCTGTAACACGTATATTATTGTTGTAACATGGTTTTCATCATGTTTTTGATTATTGTTCATCTGTCTC
The DNA here is from genome assembly GCA_011762755.2 of Epimenia babai. Lineage (NCBI taxonomy): Eukaryota > Metazoa > Mollusca > Solenogastres > Cavibelonia > Epimeniidae > Epimenia > Epimenia babai. The sequence continues at coordinate 950 of WURV02163552.1, forward strand.
ACTTTTGTAACAGGTATATAATTGTCGTAACATGGTTTTTATTATGTTTCTGATCATTCGTTAATGTTTCTCATTGTTGTAACACATTTCTCACTTTTATCATATCTATCTGATTTGTGCTAAAGTATTCGCCCACCTGGCCAACAAATCAGATATTCCTAGTTGGGCGAATTGTCTGTGATTCTTTTTGATTTAGTACCAATCTTTCATTTGTCATTGTAATAGAGGCGACGATTGAGATTCACTATAAAACTTCTATGTCCTAAGGAGGTACATTTAAAGATTCAGAATATATCTTTTTCATCATTAAATTTGGTCATGACTATGATTCCGGAAGGGCTCTTTTATACTACAGGGGAGTTAGGGTTAACATTGAGGTAAGGCAAGTTAGGGCTCTTTTAACCCATGTCTAACCAAAGAATTTAGTTTCAGCAGTGATGTTAGTGCTCTTAATATGAGACAAAGTCGCGAATAAAATTTTCACACATACGGCATGCTGACATTATCGCAACAATTGGTTGTGATAAATTAATAATAAATTAACTAATAATTGATATTAACCATTAATAATTGCCAAGTACGGTACTGTTTAGGAATTTGTGTCACGATTTTTTATAGAAGTGGTTCACGATATGTAGCGACGAGAGATGTTTAGTTAAAAAAATTCGACTGTACATCAGCAAACTTACGTAGACATATTTCAACGACCTATGCATAGTAGTATGACCACAATAACTAGAAGTGGGCTGCGATAGGTAACGACCAGAGATATTTTATTTTAAAATTTCGACTATACATTAACAAACTTACGTATACACATTTCAACGACGTATGCATAGTAAGACCAGCCGATAACAGCTACTATAAAAACGACCGGACCCCATTTGACAACCCCGCAACAACAGCGGACGATTGCGGAAGCCATTTTGTAAAAAGTCATTAGACTCATTGGTGTGTTTAAAACGTCATCAACACACATACATTATCGTTAATATTGGTATTTTTATTCATTGTTCCGTTACGACCATGTTAGTTAACATATCTAATTTGCCTTATTTATTAGCACTTTAAATATAATATTTCTGGTTAAATATATTCAACAATCCATGATACTCAACCATTCGTGATACGTCATCGATTTCTGGGAAAAACCATGGCAACAAAAGTAAACTAGTTGCGTTTTTAATCATTTGTGCTAGTTTGTAACTTATTATGATAGAATATTAATATTTTTCTACTGACATAGTATTATTAATGTATATCCCACCTAATACATTAATTTTTGTATTTTGTACGTAAGTCAGCTTGTAGCCCACCTTCTTTCAAAGATTTTTTGTTAACTACATCATATGCCTGAAACCGCATGGTGCAGAGCTTCTCCATAGATATATTTACTTACTAGCTTGAACTCAGTCAATAACTATAATCCATAGCTATTGATACAAAAGGCATTCAGAAGTTTGGTGTACGTTTGTTTGCATTTTGGTTTGTAAATTTACAGTATTAACTAGTTTGCAACTAGTGACAATTTATCACGGCATCTCAAGTCAATGTTCTTAATAAAGTATCATAATTAGACAGCATTTTTTTAGGTACTTTCACTTAGTGACGTTAGTCTTATGGGTAGTATGTCGGTTACCTCACCATGGGAGATGTTTAATAACGGCAGGGGGCAGACGTTTAGTGTAGTTTTTGACAAGGCATCAAAAGTAGAAATTTTTGCCATTTTTGGCATCAGAACAAAGCACCTTCTTCAATTTTTAGTGTACCGCCTCTCAACTAGCATGTTTCTTGAAATTGTAATATTCCGCTGTCTGAGCTATGCCTGACTAGCTCACTTGGCACAGCATCGCATGAGACTTTCAATTTCAAAGATGTGGGTTCTGAATGAAAGTGTGTGTTTTTTGGATTTAGTTTGTAGAAGCCTTATGTAGGAGCCTTATGTTAGGCATAAAACCTGTAGCTGCGTGGACCGTACAAGATATTGTAACGGAATAGCTCAATGGTAGATAGCAGACCTCAGAACCAGAAGGTGGACGGTTCGAATCCGGACAACACCATTGTATTTTTCAGTTGTATTCTTGCGCAAGGTACTTTATCCCAAATGCTCTGGTCAACTTAGCCACACATAAGTACCAGTGAAATTTCATTGTTGAAACGCAAATTGATATGCACTGGGAAAGTAAATTTGCGAGTGGCTTACCAGCACCTGTTATAGAGCTGCGAACCCCCCTGTGAGTCCTCGCTAACCGTCATTTGCTAAGCTGTGCAAGCTGCTTTAAGATACGGGATATAAATGCTTAATTTACTTTTTTTTCTTTATGATGATTATATAGGCTATCATTTTATTGAAAGCTCCAGTGTATATAACTGGTTACTGAGTTACTTTAGCTCAAAGAAGCTTTTCCTACAAGTTGACTTTGTTATAAAATACAAAAATTATGGCATTGGTCAGATTAACATCGATAACTCTCAACATTATTAACTTCACTATTAATTATAGCATTAATTTGTTGGTTTTAGAAAAATCTTATTTAGTACAAAGTTACGGTACTTTGTTATATTTACTGACTGCAAATAGTTGGAAACAAATAATTGCTGCGATCTGAAATTGACTGCAAAGATAGTTCTATAGAAATAATTCACACATACGTCCTGATAAATTTCTTCCAATTCTATTGTTCGATTTTCTATGTACTATTTTCTAATCCAAAATGCACATAACAACTCATTTGCAATATAGCATGCAAAAATTCGTTAATGTTTAGTCAAACTGGTGATTTAGGACAGCCTCGCCCATTGGTGGAGGTCTCCATTCTCTGAAAGTTTAACATTCATAAAACCCGTTTCAGAGACATATTAGTTGCGATACTGTATTTCCAAAATATATAGGAAGGTAGGTTCACAACGGGCTGCAACATGCTTCCAGGTAATCAACATACATTATAAGCTGTATTATTGACCTATACTCACCGCTATATTTTTAAATATATCTTTCCATTAACTTTTTATTGATAGGATGGACAGTCCATAGATTTTATTGCTAATTCATATGATGTGTAATATTTTCTGACGTTGCTTAGGCCCTATGAATGTTTTCAAATAGTGTACGAAAAAATGTAAGGGTAACACCTTTTGAGACTCGTGAATTTTACTCATAAACGACCTTTCGCATATATGTAATAGGCTTCATCAGGCTTATGATAAGACTAATACGGCTTCCTATACTATACCTTTAAATAGTGTATTTATTGATGTAAAATGCTATTAGTGAACTTTAAATCAGGTATATTTCATTTCATAAAAGAATTTCATTTGTAAATTAGCCATTAATCATAACTTTTTGATTTAATTGTAGTTTAATCGTATGAGGTTGATAACAGTTTTATTTCAAGTGCTATATTATCCCTTAATCAAGATGACACAATGGTGACACTTCACAGTATTACACTGAAAACCTGTAGTATAACATTACAGTTTATGATTAAGGAAACGTTAGCTTGATAATAATCGAATTGAAAAAATAAATTTTATAAGTGAATTCAACGCAGAGTAAAGAAAGTTGTAAAATACCATAAAAAGTCTTTATCACCAATTTGTGGAAGGTGAGATTTTTATTGATATGTTTTGTAATTTAGCATTAGTGTAAATTATTTTAGAAATCAATTATGTAAAAATTCCAGTCCAGTATATTAGAACAAGTCAAGATAATAGTCTTATGCTTTGATTTAAAATTTTTTAAATATATTTTGAATGTCAAAAGGTTGATAGTTGAGAAGTATGCAGTGTTGAGGATGAGTGTGCCGTTGCTGAAATAAACATGTTTGGATTTGGAATGGCGACTGTGATTGATGGTAATTATCCCATGTTTCTGGCTGACATGTACAACTTGTCGGGGGCTGTAGAACGCGTATTAATAATGTTGGACATTGATCCATGGTTCAATGATCAATATTAAAGAAAACCTCCTGCTAATGTCTCGCGGGACTGTTTATTATAATCTTGGCAGGGAAACCAGTCATACCATTAGATTGACTCGCTATTTCAATACCACGATACTTCTGCATTGTATTCAATATATGTCAATTATGTGATTAGAACGCGAGAGGCTCTCTTGAGCTTCACAGTCCTTTGGTCTTTTATTCGGTATTACAGATCTTTCTTGGTTGTGTGGTTATTCATATTGGTCTTGCCAAGTCGCCAGTAATAAAAAATTCCGTTGTTAGCTCTATGCCTTTGAAGAAGGAAACACATGAGTCATCTAATTCACGTATTCTTATGAGCCTTTTGTTAACAACATATTCACTGCAGGATTACAAGTTAAAAGAAATCAAAAAGTTCTTCGAGCATTGATTTGTAGTATGAAGACATATCTTATTTGATGCATGTATTTCTGAATGTAACAAGAATTTAGTGTAGAACATCAGTAAATATTTTTTGCCAGATTAGTAAACATTGCTGCTTGTCTTTAATATTTAATTTAAGTGTGCATGATATAATATAAAACGCATTAAAAGATCTCTAAAACAGGCGGTGGTTTTGACATTGGTCATATTGATTCAAAATCACCCCGCAACAACATGGCTGACACCGCAGAAGACGCCGTGCAAGACGCAACGCCAGACGACCTCACTCGCGCATTATGTGCGAGCCCAGCAGGATCAGACATCATTGTCAAAAAGGCAGAAAGAAAGGAGTGGGAGCCAGAGGTTTGTGAACTTGTCTCATCGCACCAATGGCTCTCCCACTACGGACTTTTAAATAACAACCTTGAACTTGATCGTGTCCTTCGATCTCTCGGATTCAGACTCAGAGACAGTATGTATGCCTCTTATACAGTACTTATTTGTTCGTGCAAAATGTACTTGAAAAAATTTCATTGGCTACAATGCTATATCAAGTTTTCCGGCATGATCTGTGAGGTCCCAACCCTATTATGACAATAAAAAAATAATTTTATATTATTAACAAGCAATGTTAGTGCTGGAAGTTGAAATAGCGATGGCAATACTAATGGCAATGGCAATAATAACACCTTGTGATAATAATAATTATATATATTTATGGCGCAGGTTTATTTATTTTATTTATTTAACAATAGAAACAAATATTTATACATTTAAAATAATACGACATAGTGGTCATAATGGACAGTGGACAGGTTGACATGTTTTTTTTATCTTAAGTAATAGATTTAATAATAAGTTTTGATAAGGATATCTCTTAGTTTTCAGTGAGGCCGCTAACCATCTGAAATTAGATAACGTGTGATCTGAAAACCAAATTTATTGTACTGTAGAGTGATGACCATGTCAGAGTAAGAGAGGGTATATTGTATAACAAATAACAAATAGCTCCCCAAATCGAATGAGACCGTTCACTGGTTCATGACAAGTAACTGTTATCAATTCATCCTGTCAGTATCGCATTGTCTTAGGCCACTATTTACGAGCAACAATGCAAATTGTTGAAATATTGTTTTATTAACTGGATATGCTTTATGGCATATAGCTCCCAAAATCTAATGAGACCATTCACTGGCTCGTAACAAGTAACTGAACTTATCCTGTAAGTATCGCATTGTTTTAGACCACTATTTACAAACAACAAATGCAAATTTTTGAAGTATTGTTTCATTAACTGGATATGCTTTATGTACAGAATATGACCCGACCTTGAAACACCCAGTAAGTTCGAGGTATGGCACAGGGTTATTTACTCAAGTCTCCAACCATAACGGCTACATATACAACGTTAGTAGTACTGTCAAGCAGTGGTGAAAAATATGAATGGTCACCCATGAAACGGTTCACCGTGTGAAAATTTTTTCTACATTTTGTAATAATTTGCAATGTCTGATCAAGATGCCATGTATCAGTTAACTTATACCAGCAACATGTTCTGGTAAATATAATGCGGTACATGAAACATCAGAAAAATGTGAATTTTGGTGATCGATCATTTTCATATTCAGCTCCCTTGATGTTTAACGCCCTTCCTCCTGAAATACATTCGTGCTCCGATTTCCAAAATTCAAGCCACTCACCAAATCTCATCTGTTTAAAATCGCATTTCCGTAATAATTGTTCCTTTGCGTACCGTATCTCGTGTGTGTAGTGTGTCTAATGTTGAGTGAATTTTGTCCATTGCGTCATTTGACGGTATTTACCAAAAATGCGCATTATAAATTCTTTACCATTATCATTACCAATTACTATCGTTTTGTGGACATAACTATGTATTAATTGCTGTATTTGTTAACATATTATGTTAATCATACGAAATAAAAATTAAATATAAAAATATAAATAATTAATTGAAATGATTGTTGCTTGAAATGACATTGCGGTCGTCAGAAGATTTAGCAGTTGCCAATGCGGCCCTCGGAAAAATCTACTTAGGCACTCCTGCTATACGCCAACGCTCCCAAGCATCACGAGGTAATGGTAACCGCCGAATAATCGATTACCTGCTTTCGTTGTAACCGCTTATCCGGTAACGCGTGCGGCGTCATGACTGCGTGTATAAACACCGTGTCGCGAGTCGACGCCCGCACTATATATTAATAATAAATAATCATAATAAATAAGTTATTTTTATACCGCTCTTTACCATGCAGAAGATGCTCTAAGAGCGGTTCACAGTTCAGATGAAGATAAAAAACCATGAAGGGAGTTTTGCACGAAACAAGAAAAAGAATGGTAAACAACATCGTTCAGTTAACACGACTAAGTGAGAAGGTGCGATTTGAGCCGTTGCATGAAAACGGAGAAGGCAACGTGTGTGTGTGTGTGTGTGTGTGTGTGTGTGTAAGCTCAAGGGTAGGATTGTTCTATAGGTTAGGAGCCGCATAACGAAAACAACGGTTACGAGTAGTGGGAAGGTGATATCTCCCAACAGTAACCGGTGACTGAGATGCCGATCTGAGCTGACGAGAGGGAAGATAAACAGAAATCAAGTATTAATGTAAGTTGTACCCATCTGATAAATGGCTCATGGACAAACATTGGAACTTTGTACAGAATACGCTGAGAAATTGGCAGCCAGTGAAGGCTGATTAAATACCGAGATATGTGAGAAAACTTGGGAATTTGAACAATTTAACGGAACGCACTATTTTGTACAAGTTGTAGTCTATATAGTGACTTAACAGCCCTCAGAATATTTGTAAACGACCAAGTCGATTTGCTTACTTGACGAAAGAAAGATTACAGAATTGTATCTAATCTACTATCGTCATCATTCGTTCATCAATCGATTTATGTATAATTGTTGCGTTGATATATGTGTGAATTTTTATCTCCCACATCAAGTCGTAGGCGTTAAAATTTCATTTTTATCTATAATTTTATATATATATATATATATAGCATTAAATTCACCCCCGATAGATCACTAGCTTTCTAGCTTTTCAACACTTCATTATTATTTTTATTAACTTTTTAGATAACTTTAACTTTTCATTATCGGAACAGCTTTTCGCCTCGTCGACTGACACAAGACCGTTATTTCAGACAAAATCAGATTACAAACTCGAATATGATATTCCAATGCAAAGCTTTTGCGAACCATGTATGAACACCCGGCATTCATTTCCATTTCAGCTCCTTAATTATTAATTTCAAGTTAATAATTTAGTTCTGAAGGTCTCAGCTAACCGCATCGCTCTCACGCCGACATGTCACGTCTCGCCGTATCCCACAGCGGCTATCCACTAACTGAATTTCTTGATCGTACCCTTAAAACATAATTGTATCAACAAGACCGCACCTTTCTTCGTATAAATTAAAATCAATATCTCCAGATGTTTTACTTGTAACCCATAGATACGAAACTCCATCGACCAAACGCACGTACTGTCACATAACTCTGTTGAACACATTTTTAATCACATCGTCTCCAAATTATCGACTGGCCTCTCAAATCATCTTGGAAAATGTCCTTTTGATAACTACTTAAACAGCTTTGAAGTTTGGTGTATGAACCTAAAATTTATCTATTAAATCATCATTGTTTTTATTCTAATGGTGATTCCTAGTTGTTTATTGTTCTAACTTCGGATGAGGTCTACTACACTGGCACCATTTTTCCTTGATTACGACAACGCAAGCGCTGTTGTTGGTAGTTTGCTGATACAGTATAAATACGGTAAATGTTACTTATTACAGTTTCCTTCAGCGCTAACATGTCCAAGATTGTTGCGTTTTCGTAGATCCAACACGCGCACCGTCGCAGGAATCTGTATCTGGTATTTTACGATTTTGATCTGCAGTGCGGATTGAACTTGAGATGGCAGCGTGAGCTGTGATTATGACGTTATCCATCACTTTACTCTGAGCTTTCTCAGAGGTTAATGGGGATCTACAAACATCTGCTGATGTATGTCCAGATTTGTAGACGTTGTTGAAAAGACGTAAACGAGTGAAACCTATAATTAACATGTACAAAAAGTACGTACTACTGCCATTTTTTCTGTGGTAATGGCATAAGGCGTGCTGAGTGAGTAGCTCTTTCAGGGTGGTTATATAACGGCTTCTCTCCGACGTTACTGTGCATCGGATGCCATGTGGATGGTCTCTGTTAAAGCTCGGCTATAATGGTCATTTCAGTGTAAGTTATCTGCACCTTTCGCAAAACATATCACTTGATCTGTGGCGCGTATAGACGCAAGTCGACTGTCTCCCGAGAATCTGCGGGTGTCTTTACGGTAGTATGAATGGTTTTGCAATTATAACAAAGGCTATTCCGTTTGCCGTGTTCACAATGTGTTGTCATACATAGGCTGGTTGGTGTTTTAAAAACCAATGATGAAATACACGACGATTGCTTGAGAAATCAGCCTCTTGTTACGTAAATAACCTCCATCGGTAATGACCGATCCGTGTCTGTTGCTTGACGGATAACTCTAGATGAAATATTATCATCGTTCCTCTAACGGCAAATATAACGCTCGACCCACACTGGGAAAAGTATAAAAAGTTGATATATCAGCAGATTTTTTCAATGCATCTGAAACTTATGTCGTGATTAAATAAAGAATGTCATCTTTTCTTTTCGTTTTTTATGATATACTACGCGCAATCCGTATGTTTATTATTATCATGATAATTATTCTACATTATATATGGCTTAATACTCAACATAAAATAGACGAGTGTTTATGGCAGCGTCTGAATACACTAGGTTTCTCCCTTATTTATAGGGGTAATCTTCTTCTGTAAACAAAATCCGTAATCTCTTCTGTTTATATCCATCAAAAACAAATCAATCGTTCGGATTTCCAAAGGGAACACGGTTAGGTAATCAAAGGCATATATTACTCGGGTGTATGGGGCGCGTCTTTGTGTTGTGTGTGCGTCTGTGTGTTTGTGCGTGTTTTTTTTTGGTAAGGAGGCAAACTCCAAGTACAGTAATGTATGATTTGCTCGACGAGTCTCTAATGGAATCCTTGTGCATTCCTATTAATTATTCGTGGACGATAAGACGCATTCGACGAGTTGGAGTTGCGTTGGTTTAAATGGATCGCGCAGTCGCAGCGAATCGTGCGGATGTGCCAGCTAATTGTCACACGGACGATATATTTTTTTCTGCACGAGGACGGTTTGCGATATGCTGTGTACAGGTCAGTAGCGTCCCCGAGGCACCTAGTTTCGTTATCACGGCCCCACACACCTGTGTATATCCCCGGAACTTTTTTGATTTACGTCGATAACGTTATTAATGCCTTTCCGGAACGCGCTGATTCTGTCAAATCGATTTTGTCGAGAAGTGCACTCTTGTTTGAGTGCGACTTCATTACGATAATTTTATTGATAAAGCTCCCCGAATGACGTTATCAAACGCTGCAAATATCACTAGTTTACTCCATTGCGCAATCGTTTAATGGACGTAATCGGGCGTTAAAAATGGACGTCGCTTTCCAATTATGACTTTGATTAACTTCGACCTCTGGATTTAGTAACAGTAAATAATATCGAATGAAATACGTCAATGTCTATCTGATTTGTAGCAATGGATTATAATATACCACACATACGTACGGATATGTCTGTGACACCAAACAGGGATTTGCTGAGCCATTGTTGACCTTTCACAAGGGCAGCCTATAGAATAGTTAGCACGATGTTATGGATTATGGTTAGCCTTATTTAATTGGATAATGCTCAACAAGTGCTTATCCCCGATTCGTGGAGAAATCCCGTCTTTAAAATGGGTAGATGTTTGATGTCATATTGGACGACTGATATGCTAGTGTCCATGGTATTGTGTCTGCGCTGAACAGCTGCCAGAACCAGCTTTATATGGTGGGAGAATCACGGTAATACAAATAACCTCGTCTTTCGTCTATTCACGCCACTGGTTCTGAATGCCATTTTCTTGTCACACACCCGTCTTAGTCTTGTGATGAATGGTTATTAAAGATAGTGAAATTACGAAATAGCAGAGATCTAGAGATTTCAGCAGAGATCAGCACCCGCGCACAGCCACGTCTGAATCGAGAAGTCCTTGCATAACCTCACTGAACAGGTTTCTTGGAACTCTATAGGCCGGCGGCGTTGAAGGCGCCTTGCTCCGTCGAAACCGTCACCATTACCGCCCTCACGGTCATCACTGCATTCGCCGAAATGTGAATATGACTGCCTAATATACCGAGGGTAGAATATTTATAAGTATTCAAATACACCTTTCACATTTGCGAAGAACAGCACGTCTGGCGTGGTGAAAAAGAATAATTCAATAACCTACATCGTTCTCACTCGCTAGTATTCCTCGTGTTCATTAACTACCGACGGCCAATGTTTGCTGTAAGCCGGACGTAAACCCAATTACGCTGCCTAGTATATGTAAGGCCAGAGGAATTGCGACCCTCGCTGCCGGTTTCACTAAAGACTGCGGCCCAAGGTTTTTTAAATATGTTATATATGTCTCTAGATATGTATCTAGTAACTTTACGCTTTACTATGTTAAAAGTTAGGTTGTTATTAATATAATATATAATCATTGGGAAAAATCTCCAATATCCTCCAATAAAATTGAAAAAAAATAATATTTTGGTTATATTAAATGATAATTATAGTCTAGAAATTTTTATATATACACACTAAGTCTACTGAGGCTAATGTTAAAACAATTATCACTCTCTAGTACCTCACCTTTTTCCTGGCACAACCCTACGATGCATCCAGATAAGAGTTTTCTTATAACTACCATGCCAACGTACTGACTGCCACTCTTATTTTAGGCCATCAATCGGTTACCGGATAGCCTATTTACCCATGGTAAACCGTACGACAGGTGTACGTTACATCCTCAAATGTCCCAAAGATGTTCCATAGGTGACATGTCGAGCGACGTAAGATGTTGGCACCAGTATGGCGTAAAGCATGTGTCGAGATTGTGGCAGTATGAGGCTCGTCTGGTTGAAAAATAAATTGGTTTTGACGTGCCTTTGATAATGGCAAGACATATGGTCGGATGTAAAACATATCGCTGCCATGTTAAGTTTTCACGTGCGACAAGCTCATTTCGGCGGTGTCTTATGATGTCTGCCCAAACCATTACACTAGGGAGGTAAAGGAACTTCCTTCAACGGAGTCATCTTTGGCGGTGTTCGATATAGGTCACATCTGGTGCGCATGCCCTGTGGGATTGCCCAGCCAGCGAATACCGTCGTCTGAACGCCGAAGACGCCAAAATCATAAAATCTTGTTGCAGATTCTACGACATGGCGGATTCTATTGGTTGAAATGGACCCAGAACTGTCAAATTGAACTCTGTCAAGGTCACAACACAAGCGCCATTGCAGATTAAAATCTTAAGATGCTGTTTGCGACTACGGCGGAATTCGATATGTGGTGATCTACATTATCGCAAACACCGCCGAAGGCGACACCGCTGAAATTTCCTGACCTCCCTACTACCTCGTCCAGCACGGTCGCATTCTACGGTACAGTCTTGGAGAGAAAGTTCGTTTTTTTCCAAAACTGTTGACGTCGCAGACGTTTAGGTCTAAACAAATATGCGACTTATCTAAAAACATTTCTCGTTTTCAATGTTGATAGTCCATCCAGCGTGTTTCTGTCCGCGTTCCAAGCAGTCCCGAATGTGTGTTGGTCCAAGTGAGATTCGCATTTGGGGACGACGTGATCGATATTCTAGAGCAAAGGCGCACAACTAGATCTTCGCGAGCGAACCGATGTGAACTGTCATGTTACAGACTTGATAAAACACGACATAAACGACTCATTTGTTATATCTATTTATTTAAGGCATTTGAAACAATACACGTCATAATTACATAAATGTAATAAATACCATAGAAGATAGTGGTAGCATAGGAAAGAATCTTAATGGGAGAAATTTGACTGAACACTAAGCTAATGAAGCAAAATCAGTAGTGTATTTGCTCAAAGAAAATCTCAATGTCGTACTCAAACGGTCACTTGTCAAACTAGCTCTGTATTTATTCTTAAGAGGGTTTATTTTTCAGAAACCTGATTCGATAATATTATGAGTGCTTCCAACCATTGTCGGAACAGTTATCAGAGAAAATTCACGAGTCTCGCGGCAGGTAGTGGAGTTGAATTGGAACGATCACTCAGTTTACCACATACGACAGCTCGATCTATCAAACAGTGGTACAAGAGAACGACGCGTTTCACGTCGCGAATGAGTTTGCAGAGTCGGCTTTGTTTGCCGATCATGCCAGGCGCACCATTAGTAGTTGCCGATTGCAGTTTGTCCATCGAGATGCCGTTATCGCTAACTAATGCCACTGAAGCCTTGTGTATGCGCGTCTTGGCTGCGATTTTTCTAGTTAACTGTTACAGAATTGAGAGATTTTCAACAAATCGGTCACCGATGAAAATACAATCCACTGTGATCCCGTGATTGCTCAAGATGGTGACAGTGAAGATGCTTCCTTCCTCTTTCATTCGCCTCCCTTTTGGTATTTTCTACTGTAAGTGAATCGTCTTTCTATCGCGCCCAGCCACCGCGTGACAAGAAAGACCGGCCTCCGACATACTAATAATGCGACCTTTTTCCAAGTCATTTGTATACCAGGGTATAGTGAAAGAATGTAAATTGGTCAACATTAGGAATACTGTGTTAAGACCATATACCGAAGCCCAAATACCCAAATACAAATCATTTGTACATCAATTATATTAATAATATTCTGTGCTATGAATATTGGGCCTGTATTCCGTGTATATTGGGGGTGCGGGAAACTTTTCCCAATGAGTATAAGTCCAAGTAACATAGTATTCCTGTTATATCAAGGCACTCGCATATCAATCAGTGGTTACAAAGAAAGCATAAGACGATATGCTTTCACTGATTATTCATCAAAAAGTCAAAAATCGACATTAGATGCTAACTGTCACCAAAAACTGGTAACTATATAAAGACACACACACGCACACAAACACACACTATCTCATACACACACACACACACAGACACACACATTTTCTCGCTAAGAGACCTTGTTCGCAATGCGCAATGAGAGTAGCGCATGTTTCCCGTGTTTGTTTTATGGCTTTTCTAAGAGCTATTATCACCTATAAGCCTCCTCATCTGCCATCTTGAACTGCAAGCGTTCATTATCTGTTTTTTTTTTACTGTAATTTGTGGGCATCAATGGAGCAGTGCTTAGAAGCACGAGTTTCCACGCGAGAAGTCTAATCCGTACATCCCTGCTTCTCTACGCCTCGAAATGAAGATTTATGAGCAAGATATTTGTGATTGCGGATTGAGAAAGATTTAGATTGCATTGGTTTATTGTAAATTTCATACATGTATAATGAGGCAATCAGTTAATCATAGTAACCGTAAATTTGTAAAGTGTCTTTGGAAGTCATGTGTTAAAAGGGCACTATAAATCAATAAAATTTTATTTCATTTCAGTGTAGCGACAGTATTCATTTGCCTCTCTGGAATGAAAAATTTGTTTTTACGATTAGACAGACTCATCATCCCGTGATGGACCTACCAGTCCATTAAGGATTATCTTGATGGACACATAGGTAGACACTCTTTACTCTTCAATCCGATTCCAACGAAAGCCTAAAACATATCGAATAATGACTTACAATCTGCAAATCGTGTGTGAGTCGGAGTAATAGCGTGACTAGTAGTATACCAACCGATATTGAATCAGGTCAAATTATATTTTGGACCAAAGCAGATGATAACCGTGAAGAAATCGACAATACAGTAATTCCGGTATTATGGGTCACGTTTCTAACACGGATGACATGACGAGTTAAGCCAAACAAAGGAGAGTCTAACTAACGTGTAATGTGATAATTTCCGACTGTTAAATAGGTAAAAAACGAGAGGGCGACAATCGCCAAAATGTGATTGCCAAATCAGCCAAACGTGTCGCAACCATCATTAAGTATCTATCAAAATACGATCCATACTAACGAAATAAGGTTTTGGAACCTACGCAATCGCGAAAGCCCTAATTAATTACCTACAGGCTGAATACATCAGTCCTTGAGTGCAGGAGTTCCCAACCAGGGTTGCTAGCACCCACCGGTGGTGCGAGACTATTCCAGGGGGGTGCGAGAAGCGCCCATCTGTATGGAAATTGATCTATTAATTCTGCTACGGCTTATTTGTGTTCTTTTTCAATGTATTATAGACGAAAATGCATTCTTCAATTTATTGACCGAATTGATTCAGAATTGCTTATTTGAGTTTAGGTATTTCGGAACGGGTTATTTTACATACGGAGGCTGGTCCCATGAAAATCTCCCGTAAGGTGGACGAAACTACTGATGTTCCGAATTGCAGTCAACTTAGGTTTCTGTGAAGAACTGATAACAACCACCATAGCATAAAATGTTTCAGTTTGGAAAGACTTCTTTGCAAAACATGAAATGGATATTCAAATTATTGGGTAAATTTATTACGCGTTCTATTGTATTGTCGTATATAATCGTCATCTCTGTAAATATACAGAAGTGTGTAAAAATGTGTATAATGCTGCCAAAAACCAGCAATGTGTGATGGTGGGGGAGCAACAAAATAGATAATAGATATTTTCCACAAGAATTCATAACCTCTACTTACTTACATCGTACCAACCCAAGAAAAATGGTGAACTTCGCGTTAAAGACTTGAGACTGAAATACATCACTTTAATGGCACTAACTCTCCATTTAAGGCCTTCTGACATTGCCCCTAAATCTTTTGTGTATTACTGCAGAAATTCCCTCTGTAGAAACCAGGTTTTCTCTGCGCATAGCACCAAATTTCACGATAATAACTCCGTTACTTGACAGTTATTAGTGATAAAACACATGTTGGAAATAGCTACTAGGAGAAAATTGCGGTCACGAAGATAATACACAAACACCACCACAAATTTCTAGAATCGAAACTTTGTCCCGTGCTCTCCGAGACTACATCAATGCAACTAATTCCATTTAACAATCAATCTGTGTTATCCCTCAATAGTTCTTATAAAGCACTACCAACGCTAGCGTTGATGACATTTTGGATGATAACGCTTGTTGGTGTAAATGACCTGGATTATAATGCTAAGTCGTTTAGAACTGCTGGCGACACTATACCCATCGAAGCTGGGCTCGATTATGGGTAGGTGTATACCGTTGGTTGGTGGAACTCTTCTGACGTCTTTTATAAACGGTATGTCCATTCTAAAAACCGCAGCTTCACCACATCCACAACGACTTATTACAGAGTAAAATGCTTCTATATGTGTGTCTATCTCATATTACACTATTACGTATTTATACTAAGCTTGTACAAGCCACTGTAATTCGATAAAATAAGGGTTTATTTCAAAAAATATTCGTGGACTGCACATTAATTCTCGATGACGTAAATCAACATCAATAAAACATAGCTTTATTCTATTTATAGTGGAATTGATTCATCTGTCTCGGGTCTCAGGTGGCATCCTTAATCATCTTAACATCTTGCACTCCCACCAGGAAAAGAGACATTTTTCATTATCTCCGCATCTCCCAAATTCCATAATACCTCCTATATTCCGTAAGTATTATGTTGTTCTTTGAATACTTACAGACTTAACTATTCTGTCATTACTACAAAGCAGTCGATTGTATCCGACCTCAGCTCATTTGTATCAACATCACCTGTCGGAATTGTAGGCTTGTGAGTGGCGTCGTATATCACAAATCTGTTTATATGGAAGTGCAACATAAACGCCATTATCAGTATAACTTATTAACTCGGGATTCATGATTGTTATTGCACATGTACAGTTATTGTAATTTCTAATCCAACAATCCAGATCATCTATCACATCACAGACATGGTCTATAGTGTTATTGCCCATGCTTATTGTGTTGAATAGCTGAGTAAGTGCCCCTGATAAATATTGACTACATATAGTAATCATTCTAAACGTTTTTTTTTAAGGTCAAGATTTGGTTTTTATTGTTGTATAATTTAAGATGAAGCCGACACAAGCCCGCCTCATTCAATGTTTCTTCTGCATGCATTCTGTTCAGTCTTGTTGTCACATTTCCATCTCGTCGTTGATCTGACTTAGATTCCTTGGACAACGCATCCTATATAAACAGAATTAACTTAACCTTCCATCAACTCGATCTATGAACAAATCGCTTGGCGAGATTTTTAGTATATTGGGTTTTCGGGCGCATGGAATCTTTCGGTCATCGATTTCCTGACAGGAGTCGCGACCCGCTGCCAACTCTGCCTCACGGCACAACGTTCTCCGCCGGTGTTGAGCGTTGGTGATGGCACCAATAGCGTCCGAATCTTAGGCGATGATGTCCGCGTTAAGTCACCACGAAGTCAACATGAGTTGATTCGAAGCCCTGTTTCATTAATGCGATACTCTTGTATAATCTTATCGCGCTCTCGGTGGTACATGTCGGGCCCTTCCGGCACGAGATACCTTTCCGGTTGCTGCCACCTTTTCCGACAACGAGTATTTACTCGATAATAGCTATAAAATAAAAGTATTATATCCGATAATCTGATACATTCACGATTTCTAAGTGTACCATTGTCGAGACATTTTGTCAGATATGTATTTTACCTCTTTGCTCTCTAATGCACGATGGATGAGCAAGATAGCAGTTACTTTATTCTCTTCATTACGCACCATGCGTTGCTCAAGTATTGAACACATCAAATATAGATCTTTAAAACCGATATCTTTGGTTTTTGGCAGATTATTGTGTTTTTATAGCTTATTATCTGGACAAGATATTTTCGATACGCGGTTCGATGAAAGTTAATTGCGTCGCCGAAGTTAGTTGCCTTGATCAGATCTCGTCTATTAAACATGATGTATGGTATTACGGTGGGATAGGGATGTACGGGCTTCATGTCGTTTTGGTCTTATGTTTGGCGAGCCTTTACCGACCATATAATACAGCCATATATCTTATATCCCGTAGCGATATCAATTACCCTACATTCCCAACCACACGGAATATATCGCAACATAAAGAGGCGGCTAATTTATTTTGGAATAGTACATAATTCAGTGCGTGCCAAAAACAGGCCGACCGAGGATAAGGTGTGAGAAAGTTGGGTTGATAAACGGGATAGTAACGAATTAATAAAAGAAATTCATAAACAATTAATCGCGTCGTCCGAAATTATCATTTCTAAATATATCTAAAGAGGATAGCAATAAGATTTTAGCCAGGCGAGAGGAATACGTAGGAAGTCCGTTGCTCATTAAACAGCATAAAATTGTGTATTCTTTCAGATACATTACTATTAGTTTTATTTTTGTAACATGATTAAAGTAAACTATATTGGTCCATATAGAAACAAAGCAGGAGTTGAGACACTGAGACGGTCATTTCGAGGTCGTGTGTTCGGATTTCACCAAAGGCAAGATATCGGTGAATTTCTTTCAAAATATGCTGTCAACTTTGTTAGACATTGGGTGTCATGTGGCCATATATATTGAATGCACTGTTGCCATTTACTGTATGTAAACACTGTATATGAATATCTATATTGATCCTATCTTCCATGTGTGTGATTCGACCACTTGTCCAGCATTGACCGGAACACGTACAATAATGCGAGCAATTATAGATATGGTAATGTTAATACATTTTGCAGATATGAATCACTATCTGACTGATGAATACGCTGGCGTCGTGATTCTGTAAGGCACCATCGGTGTAGAACGGAAACGCAAGAGTACACGATGGAATCCGAGTCCCAGCCGGGCCGCGTGTTTCTGCCGCATATAACACCGTACAACAACAGTCTGGAGGTTGGCTCCAGCGCCGAACCCAACTCCCTGTTTTTCCAGATATTTGTGATTTGTATGTACGGCCTGGTGATCCTAGTTGCTGTAGGCGGTAACGTCATCGTCTGCTACATCGTGTCGGCCCACAAGCGCATGCGCACCGTAACGAACGTATTTATCGTAGCGCTGTCACTCAGCGACATTCTCATGGCACTATTCTGCATTCCCTTCACCTTCGTCTCCAACCTACTGCTTCTCTATTGGCCTTTTGGGCATGTCATGTGTCCGGTGGTTACGTTCTTGCAGACATTCGCCGTACTCTCCAGCGCTCTGACTCTCGTCGCTATTAGCTGCGACAAATTTATGGCTGTACTCTTCCCATTTCGACCAAAGTTAACAAAACGAGACACAATCGTCGCGGTGTTGTTTCTCAATCTCGGGGCCGTAGCTGCGTCTTTACCGACGGGCATCGTGACGCGAGTGCGGTACAGACAAGGCTTTACGCGCGGAATGTGCATCGAGGTATGGAAAGAAGGCGTCCATAGTAACCCTTATTACAGCATAGCCATCCTCATGCTGCAGTACTTTGTGCCTATTGCCGTACTCAGCTTCACGTACGGAATGATCGCATACGTCATCTGGATCAAGAAACCTCCGGGTGAAGCAGAGAGCATCCGCGATCAACGGATGGTGCGATCTAAACGCAAGGTGAGTGAAACTCACGCTAAGTTGGTAAAATAATATTATGAATAACATAATATTTCCAAGTTCATTTCTGCGCATCATCGCATGATCACCCATACCTGTTTCATTGGAATATTCCTCTCATTATCTTTGCTCTACCCAGTGTTATGATTCTCTATCCTCTACATATAATACCTTTACTACAAAAGTACCATCCTTATAGTCTGAACTGAAGTATATAACATGAGGTTGTTTTGGTACAATATTGGAATGCACTAGCACAAAACGAAACCAGACTTTAGTGTCCTGTCACTACGTATGCAGCCTGTCGACGACTTGCATTAAAGGACGTTTAGTCAGTACCTGAAGAATCGAAAACGGGTATACAAGTGTGCGCGTGCGTGAATTCGTGCGTGCCCGCGTGTGCGCGCCTGTGTCTAACGTAGATTCGCATCCAACTGGAATCAGGGTGCTGCAAAACAGTTTTTTTTTCTGTCATACAAGCAATCATTTTGGTTCGAACGTTGTACTAACCTTTAACCCCACGTGTCGCTAGATTGTTAAATGAGTTAAGTATTTAGTGAAGATAATCCAGAGTTTACCAAAATCACTCGATTACTCAATGAGATTTTTTATCTTGACTGTTAACCACATATAATCATGTGAATCAATATGTATGTGTGAAAAGTGGTTTGCAATATCATAAGAAAGATAATCACACGCATTTATATTATCACATTTCTTAGTTTTAGTAAGATATGCTGGAAATCGAATTACTAGGACGGAAGTGCGTTATTGGGTGTACCAGAAAATATCGCGTCACCTCGCGAATAAGAGTTTTGGCCATTGCCGCATTGCGGTGCGTTGTAGGCGTTGTAGAAAAGTAAATTCCGGAGACCCGATACATCATCGGGCGACACCGATGAACGCTGAGACGTTTAGCCGTTGGAGTCAAGGAAAAACCAAATGCCTGTGTCACGGCATGCAGACGTATCTCACCGTGACGCACAAATAAATGCTCGCTCATTTCACCCAATGACCGTTCTAGACAGAGACGATCGACCATGGCTAGCTCGAAACGAAGATTTATGTAACTGATAGCGATCTGGCAAAAGTGTTAGCAAACAATTTGACGCTATTAAACGGTTCTGTCTGGTTTCATCTATCACTCGCTATAGTGCGAATAATACCTTTAAAACTAAATACAGGCGCAAAGACTGCGTGCGTTTTCACGACATTGCAAATCAGCAGTGGGTGATAAGCCAGTCTGCTGGATTTTTTGTTCGAAATAACTGCTTATAGTAGGATAGAAATAATTGGTTATGCCTTGGTGTAGCGAATCTTCAAACAAATACATCACTGACACTTCTCGGCCACGGCCATGATGCGATAGGGACAAAATTAATGGACATTATCGCTGCGATTTGGCCGCGTTGCGTATTGAATAGACGATATCATCTTACTTGAAATTACTTGGAAGAACAACACCGTCAAATTACACCACGTGATATAATGACCAGTATGTCATATATACCTAAATAGATTAATTGTATTTTCATTACTGAATAATGTCGATTGTGTTGCAATGTCACGTTTAACGATAGACGAGAAAACACGAGACGTCCATCTACTAATAGTCGTAAAATTATTCATGGTCGAGTTAGCCAGACATTTTCGTGGATTACTGTTACCAGACATGTCGATGTCGCTTAAGACAGTACTTTCAAAGATTTCCGACTTGCTATACGTCTTCAGTCCAAATTTCTACGTTTATCCTCATTCTCTAAATGTTCCTTCTTTACGGACATCGAACGCTGACAGAATTATTCTGGCAGCCGGTGGTCATTCCGGTATCGCGTCAATGATAATCACGTGTTTTTATTTCGTCGAGTTGTACAGCAAACTGTTCATACGTCACATACTTGGTGATCTAGGCATTATTGGCCAGTGGGCTGAACATACTATTGGCGTTCTGTTAGCTATTACCTTCACCGACTCCCTATAATTTTGTCAGTTCGCTACTCCCGTTATCAAAACAAGCAATTACAAGATTCGGCGAAGGCCACGAGTTACTTAATAAAAATCGTGTTTGGTGTGATTTTATCTTTTTTTCACACTCATAACTGTCGGTAGTAAGCGCCAGCGGTGCGAAGCGCTGCCCTTCATCATTATCATTATCATCATCATCATCATCATCATCGTCATCGTCGTCGTCGTCGTCGCCGCCGTCGCCATCGCCGTCATCGTCATCGTTGTTATTATTATTATTTAACGTGGCTTACCTTTAAGATATACTGCTAAACTTGATACAATCTTGATGGCCATGGAAACTAAAGAACATATCATACACATTTTATACAAAAAATAATAATAACACAGTGGTAATGAATGAGAATTGCAAGGATAATGCAGTACGAATAGGATAGGCTTAGAATAAGCGGTCCTCAAGCAGGAGCTAAGGTTCGGGAAGACCCCGCAATCTACGTTTGAGAGACTTAAATAGCAGGTAGTCGATCGGATATCCGCGGGTAGTAAATTAAAATGGCGTGGGCCATGGTAATGAAAAGATCGCTGACTGACCGATTTGTTCATTCTTGGGACATGTAGTGAGTTAGACATAGTTGAATGACGAGTCATATCAGGCGGAGGATCCACTTTGGGTACGGTCCGCTTCCGTTGTCACACACATTCAACACAAGTTGGCTTGTAAATGGGTATCACTTCTTCTCCAATGTTCGCATGTCGCTCTTCCATATATTTCAACATCCGGTCGCGACCTTGGTACCATCGAAAGACTGAGCGGACATAAGTGCTTCTGTTGTGGAATCATACTCCTCACGAATAGACTATACTTCACTATACACAGTTAACAGTAGTATGTGCTGTAGTAGAGCAATAAGATCTCCGAACAAAGTATACTTAACTAATATTTCCTCCAGCTATTAAAGCCGAATTTACTCAAAATCAATCAATTACATTGTTGCCAGGACAACAATGGGTCTTCTGTTTGCTTAGTATCATAATAATCAAAGTAAACATCAAAGGAAAGCTTTTTCTATAGGTACGGGTATGTTTTTATGATCCTTCTGAGAGCCCTATGTATAGTATTCTAGATCAATAAGGCTAAGTTTTATGATCTTTCTAAGAGCTCCTTGTTATAATGTTCTAGATCAAACAATGTTATCGCAGGTGAAGACTTCACTTCAGGAAATTTGACAAACTTTTTAGGTGAAATTCCGAGAAATTTGTAAATTTCATGAAATTTTCAGGCCATTTGTAAATATCCTGATTGAACCAGACACTTTGAAAATTTCCTGACAATTTCAGGAATTATGGCGAATTTATATGAGATATTAACAATCGTCCTGTTGTTTCTTCTCCAAGTCATGTGAGCAGAGCAGCATTGTCCAATACTTATTTGCATTCTTGGCGGAAATGTCACACGGTGTGATGCATGTCAAAAGCGCTAAATAGTTGCCTCTTTTAGAGTCGCTCTGAACGACAGATATTTAATTACGTCGCCCGCTCGATGCGCGCGTGTACTGATGGTACTTAATGAAAACTTGACTAGCCTAAGTGTACTTAAGAGTTCCTATTTTTGACAGAGAGTCGCATAACCTTTAGGACCGTGGGTGGTCCGTGGTCGAGGTGGTCGAATTTGATTTACTGTGTGTTCGTCTGGCCGCCTTTACCGTAGTCATCTATCACGTCTTGCAATAACGTCTTTACCTCGCCATTATTGAACGTTATTTATAACCGCTGACATTAGTTAATGTTCTTTGCGGCATTATGTTTTACTTCCACACCGTGTCGTTGCCATTATTGTTATTAAAAGTATAAAAAGAATCTATAATAAAAGTTTCTCCAGCTAAATACCGGTTTTAAATAATTCCAGAAAGATCTATGTGCTCTTAATGACTCTAATAATGCCGTATAAATGTTTAAGGTCATGTAGTTATGTTCTGGGATTTTGAGTTTTAACGTAACATTTTCATGCTATGGTTTTTTTTAATATAACATAACTAAATCAATCAACTAATAGATAAAAATGTAATTTAAATGAAAATCTTTAGTTAACATGATAGCTGTCTTATAGGCTGCATAAGATAAAAATGAAAGAGAGTTTTCAACACGCAAGTAAAAAAATTACGTATTACATATAATGGTGTGATGTATGGAATGAAATAAAATTTATTTGATTTAAGTGTAAAAGTGTACTTATTAGCTGAGCTGTCAAACACACTTTACATGAAACAATAGCCTAATGGTCTAAGACTAAAAAAGAATTACTGGTAGATAAAATTAACTCCTAACTGTATACAGGTAATACAGATCAATTTTCGATACTTTTATGTACATTTACAGTGAGCATGAAATAAATAACAATGATGAACAATACATGTAATGTATACGACATCCGCACCTTTTAAAGTGACATTGAACCGAGTGCGCAGATTAATATTAATAATCATAACTCGAGTTTGCTGCTTTGTCACAGATGATCAAGATGATGATTGTCGTGGTAATATCGTACGCCGTGTGTTGGCTCCCCCTCCACGCCATAGCTCTGGCGGGCGATGCTGACGACTCGATCTACAGTCTCCCCTACATGAATTATATCTGGATGTGCGCTCACTGGCTCGCAATGGCTAACTGCCTCTGTAATCCCATCATATATTTCTCGATGAACTCGAAGTTCAAGTCGGCTTTTTGCCATCTGTTCCGCTGCGTACCGTGTCTGCGAGAACAATCGACGCGTTACACTGCGCACTTCGGCAAGCCATCGCACACTCAGATCACGGTCTGCGGCACGGACCGACTCACGCACCACGCCCGTCGACCCTGTCAGGAGAACATTTGTCTCGACGAGAAACAGTACGAATCGGATCGGGAGAGTATCGCATCAAAACGACAGAATTTTGGCGACCGCGAAAACCATTACTTGTAAAAACCTTTCCTAATGTATCCGACAAAAGGAATTTTCCAGATAAAAAACTTTACGTCGGTTGTTTTTGGTATATGGATTCCAGTTTCCTTGTTACCCAAACGCGAACAGAACGCACTGTCGGATAGGTCATGTTGTTTTGGAATACTGGCAGATTACATGGTATGAGAAGAGCGTAACTAACGATGATGACGTTAAATATTTCAGCGTCCATGTATAGAGTTGCTAACTGTTTCATGTTTTTTTGGTTTTGTTTTGGTTCTTGTCGTCGTCGTGGTTGTTATGTGATACTATTGTTGAAAATCATGAAATACTTTATTGTAGTTTAAAATTGCGTGAAATTCACGCATATCCTTAATCTAGTTTGGATGTGGTGTACTGGGTGTCCATTTACAATCTTTTGACCTGGTAGCAGAATTGGTGACAATGTTCTGTGTATCAAGGCAAAAACCTGCAACGTTCACGCTATCTATATTAGTGGGAACAAGCTCTAGTGATGACTAACGCAATTATCGT
This sequence comes from Epimenia babai, assembly GCA_011762755.2. NCBI lineage: Eukaryota > Metazoa > Mollusca > Solenogastres > Cavibelonia > Epimeniidae > Epimenia > Epimenia babai. Next base: position 25,342 of record WURV02163552.1, read on the forward strand.
GATAGCGATTGAGAAAATAACAGAAGCGCTAACTGTGTACATGCCAACAGTGAGAACGTGGATTTAATGTCAGCAATAAATAACATATTTTAGGTAACATAATATAAACACACAAACACACAATTGCATGGCAGCTTTAATATTGCGATTACGCCTCCATATTAACAATGGCCTTCACATGCTCCAGCGGATAAGTTTCTAACCATTCGCCAACTACCAACAACCACCACTTCAACCACTAAAGCCACTAACTCTGAACCATCACTACCGCGATAACCATCGAGACCACCACTAACACCACCATCAATACCACTCAACTACCACTACAACCACCGAATTGCGCACTATAATCATTTGAGATAAATCATCATTTCAGCAAATTATAAAATGAAAAGTTTGGTTTATTTTACGGTGTAATATATATAATGATCTTAGGCGACTTTGCCGTGACAATGTCTTGCAGCGCTATTGCTAGGCTGCGACACAATGATATCCGGCACGTTTACTATAGGTTTATTTGGCAACTAGTGCCAAAATAATATTTAAATATATATAGGTGGTAGTAAAATGTATATTCAAGTATAAAGAAAATACACGCATCGATGACATTGTATTGTTGTTGCTCTGTTCTTCGTGTGGAAAACGGTGTAAATGGCATTGACTTTGGGATTTGAGCTGCATGTGGTTTTCTGCTGTAATTATTGAAAACTTATATACGCTAGTTTTTGTCTTCTAGACCTGGACGGCCCGCGTACACCACGTATGGTTCGAGCTTAGACACTACGCCATTATTGTTACTTTTCATTCAAATGTCTGTGTCTGCATTTGGTTTTTGATACACGTATGTCTCTAACGACCGTGTCTCGAAAGGAAAGTTCATTGAACCTCACGATTGTCAGTATGGCCACCTGTCGACAGCCTGTCCACAAGTAGTAGCTCAATTCTAAATAGATTTTTGAATCGCGAACGTGAGATTGTCTGAGGTTCGTTAGCGTTTTCCCTCCGAATACACAAGATTCCAGGTGGATGTTTGACAGCTCATTTCAACTTTAAAAAATCTTGCGATATCGTTCAACTTCTTGCCCATAGCGTTGACGGCGGGATTGTTTACCACACAATCATCATGTGGTGAAATGACGATTGAGGTGGTGGATGCTAGCATATCATTGTTCCAAGTAATCGCGATGATTACAGCATCAGTCTGATTATTTATTGCGTCTATTGACGCAATTTCTTGCAAATATTGACTATCGGCAAAAAATCGCCGCAAGAAATATCGTAAAGTAAACTACGTCGTGCTGAGACATGGGGCGGGCGTCGTCTCGAACACGTTCACGGAAGAAACGTGACGATAGGACAGCGCATGCATTTATCGAGTCTTTCTATAATTTAGCATACATAACGTTTTATATTCATGTTCGGTTGGCATATAAAGAATCCATTAGGCCGCACACGGAAGAAGACTTCTCCATTAGTGGTGTGAAAAGTCGTGGCACTAATGAATGATTTATTAAGTGCGTGCGATATAGATTGATTTGGATGGACCGTTGTAGTGCTTCTTTATACGAGAATATTACTGGTTTTCACACAATTCTTTATACCGAAACAAGTAGCGATAATCGAGTGATAAAACCACTTACACGGAGTCAGCGGAGATAGTCTGCGCGGTATAACATACTAATTGACATCCGCCATAACACTAATCTTGCTTTATTTTATTTAATGTTACAGGGTCGGCGTTTAATCGGATGTCGCCGAACACCTAATATGCATTAACCTGAAATTGAAAACACGGGGCATATCAATTTTTGCGACCCGGCAAAAGTAGTGGATCGATATAACACGATCAACCCCACGGGCTGTATGGAATCCACCGTTGGATTCGTAATATCGTAAAGTTGGAAAAATAGCTGTTTCTAATGCTGGGGATCAAGGTAGCAACTATATCGAATGCGCGGATATTTTTATCATTCCACAGGTAGAAAGGCAATAAAATAAGACATAAAACTCGATTAAAGATATCTCGCCTTTACATTTCGTGCGCACTCCTCATACGCGCGGCTTCACGTTTACACTGTTTACAAAGTGAGCCTGTCTAACTACTATAGATATATGTTTTTCTATACTTGACATAACGAGACGAATGCTTTACGGCGTCGGACGGATCCGTGCATCTTGACGCGAGTTTAACTGGTGGATAACGGCATTGATTTATACCGACGTCTGTTGTTTTACTTTGATGGAAAAATCGCCGTTACGGGACGGCATTAACGAGTTCGTGGTCGTGCGTTCTTGCCGTAATGACCGTTGCTCGGAAGTAATCACAGTGAAGTAATGTCATTGATGTGTTAATAACAATCACTGACAATACTTTTTATGCGGAATAAGTATTTTATTATCGCTGATGAAGAACATTCTCCATGACCGCATTGGATAACTAAATATTCAGGGGAAGGGGGGGGGCACTATTCGGAAGCTAAATACAATCTAGTTCTATATTTAGTATCATCTCATTGTATAGGCTCCCTATAAAACGCGTTGCTGTTCGTCTCATTCTTTCCTCTTCACTAGACTAACATAATTGTTGTTTGTGGATGTTATTTGGGTTATTTCGTGTACTCAGTCTGATTTCTCTAATGTACTTCAGCCCTTAGCCGAGAGGATCTTTTTTTGGGTGATATCTTTTGCCACAGTAGACAGCATCTCCGGTAAGATTTTGGGATAGCGGAGAGTATGCCCCACAATGGACGATACCAGAACCATTCCAAATACAGGCAGGTACCTAAATTGAACGAATGAATTAATTGTCTTAAACAATCGTCATGTTCTTTGTTCTTCAACGTTGAATAAAAAAAACATCAGGATATTGCTATTTAAAAAAGGTGGGATTGCAACATCGCTTCTGAGTGGCTAACAGTTAACAGATTTCTAGGAGTTGTTCAGCGACTCCGGCTCACCTTAGCATATTATACTTATTGTTATTTAACGAGCATCTTAAGTTAAGGAAATTTCTATAATTATTTTAACCAATATAACATTGAAAAAATATATACTTTCAACAATAATATTATAAAGTATTGGATTTACGTATATTCGAAGGATTGCGTAACACCTAAATGCATGATGGGGTGTAGCCGAATGTCCAATATTGATATAAGGACATGATCATGAATGTTTGCCTATTCACGAGTATACGACAATACTCGAGCCGCTGTTCAAGAGTTAACGTTTATCGGTTTTGTGGTGCATTAATCATTTTCAAGAACACCACTAATGACACCACGTATCGTTGACGAGATTTGCCATCATGGCTTCACGAGTCATTAAGACCGAAATTACTCTTTTTCAACAAAATGTCTAATTTCTCTAGAGTCGCGGGTTTTCCAATCAAGCGTCTGTACCCAAATGGAATATCCATCCTCGCTATAGTAAGGAAAAGTGGGCGTATGCCGCATAAAGTATTATGGGTAGACATGGGAATATTGCCAATTTTTTGTCGGCCCAGTCTTGAACTTGTTAACCGTTGTCCGGCAGTCTTGCAACGTGTAGTGTCAATACGGGCAGAGAAAAGTATAGATATTCATTAACATTGTTACTAATTTAATTAATGTTTCGAATTTTCTGCGGTAAATTTTTGGAAATTATAACTATTGCCAAGAGGTTATCACAATATCATAATTGGCATCATATGTACGTGCGTATTTTGCCCAAAATTTAATGCGCCCTTGTCAGATTTATGTCTTTCTAAATTTTCGATTAGCAGTTTGCCGAGCGAAGTGAACAAGCTGGACCACACGGTGTCGGACATTCATTGAGATATGCGGGAGCGCAGCAACACCAGCAACTCGTCGTTCGGGCGAGGTGGGACTCGTTTAGGACTTGATCTCAATGCCACACATCTTCTCTCCAATCGCCGCAACTTCGTATCTGAATCGGTGCATTCACACTCGCCAGACATGCGAGGGGTTGTGTTTTATAATGATGTCGCTCACTGGGTCAGTGTAGGGATCTAGCAGTTGTAATCTCAAAATTAAGCCCGGAACTAGGCGACAGTTTAAAAAATTAGACGAAAAAACGACGCAATTAATCTATACAGTCTGCAAGCGTCGAAAGAGATATGAGGTTTTGCAATGTAACCCCCCCCCCCATACGCTACACTGTAGCGGATCTACTACCTTTGTAGCGTATTTGTTGATTTGTTGGAGGAGTTTTAAACTGATCAATGGAACGTCATTATGAGCAGGAATAAGGTCTTATTACGGAGAATGGCGTTTGAGGTGTAGGCTACCTAAAGGGCAGAATGGCCGGCCGTCGCTGGCTTCTGTAGCCACACTTTATAATGATGAGAAAATGTATCGCATAATTTTTTTGTTTCCTTTAATTATTGTCGCATTTATGGTCTACTAATCTAATAGCATTTAGAAGGTAACAGCAGTTTATGAAACGAAAGTGAAACTACAATAACTACGTATAGTAAATACGTGATAGGTCTGTTAATATTACAGTTTTTAACAGAAAAGTTCGTTTTTTATCCTAGGTCCTATTCATTGCTTAACTATGGCGATCCCATAGCATTTAAGACAATATTTACGTTAACTTTCAAGGTTTTATTACTGACACAATAACACCACGTATATGGCCAAACTAGAGTTGCTATAGAAAAAGTTGTACAATTTTATAGACAATAGTTGTACAATTTTATGTGCTTTTTATATATAAAGTGCTGTATCCCGCCGTACGTTAGTCTGGCAATTAGGCCTTCAATGCTAAGTGCTAGCAATATGTATATTATATGCACGGGGCAGATACAGCACGCATGTAAGTAAGGACAAAATGTTAAACTGTCATATTGTTAAAATATGAAGTTGTCATATTGTTAATGGTTGGGTGGAGCCATAGGAGTTTACGAAACAAATACGCTGGAAAAAAAATCTGAAAAAAATATCAAATAAGACCCAGATATGGTTTTTTTCAGAGTATTGCAGAGTATATATCCAACATGCGTCACTATACCGAGCGTCGTAATAGGTTATGGAAATTGCCAAGGTAACTCAAAAACAAAACGTACGTGCCACCCTATGTTGTTTTATTTCACCGTGTTATTCCGCCCATATCACTATCAAGATCAATAAGAATTCATATTGTAGTAATAGTTAAAGAATTTCATCAATCAGTGGCATTGTTTAACGTGAATAATAAGTACACTGTAATAGATCAATTAACTAATAGACGTTTAGATTTTTCTAAAATTGACGATTAAGTGGTAATTCTCATTATTCATAAACCGTGCAATTCAACTGAAAATCATACTCATTAGACAACAAAATAAGACATTTGGGTATCAAAGCAATCATATGAACAATGACGACAAGGTATAGTTTAAATGGTACCATGTAATGGTTCGCACATTAATTAATGGAATAAGGTGACTTTAAGATTCGTTTTTATAATCGGGTTACTTTAGTCAAGTAATGTAATGATCACGTCAGAAGACTACTTTCACATTATTACAAAACGAAACATATATCTTCAGTACCAACTTACCATGCGCTCTAAACAGCAGAACCGCTGAAATAATAAATTTAAAATTTAACTTTTAAAAAGTGTATTATATGTCACGCTTATCCGGGTAAGTCTAGGTGATTACATAGCATTTTACAAGTGATGTTGCTGTCAAAATCCTGACCTTTTTTAATATATAAAATTAATTGGGCAAAAACAGAACCTTCAATTTCAAACAACTTGAAATCAAATCCCGGAATACTATAGGAAAAAATATATACGAAATAAGGGTAAAAGCCAGACGGGCCCTCTAAATAACGTTAGTATCATTCACTAATCAATAACAAAATACTAGCTAGGACGGCGCAGTTCATCCATGATGCCAGCGTGTATTCTACCGCTATCCGTAATCGTAACGCGGATCGCAATAGTTCACTGCGCCGCTGGGACTTATTAACAAGGTAACTCATATAAACAAAACATTTACCAACATATAAAGTAAACATATGTCTTCACTAAGGCCGCTCTCACTAATGATACTCATACTGATATATCTAACTGCTTAAGAAAATATTTTGTAAGATTGGTCATGATATATTATACACTGATGGCTTTGCATTTTTCCAAGTCTCTGATTCAAATCTTACAAAAACCTCATTTAGTGAGTAGAAAGGATGGAGGAACATACCCACATTTCTGTATAAAATATGTCCCAATTTCACTCCACCTGTGACAACAATATTTAGTATAATCATTTCATGCAGCATATTTCCTGGGAAAAAGCCTCAGTAATATCTATACTGAAAGATACCCTTGAATCCATTAAACCATCATCTAATTTACTACTGCCAATGCTATACAAAGTAGCTAAAAAGTTATTGGCCTAAAAAATAAAATTGTACTTAGAATTTAACTTGCTAACATAGTTTATGTGAACCACACCCCACCCAAAATCTCCTTCCACAGTTTTTGTCTAAAATGTGATAATAAAAAATAAGGCATTTATATTCCACACTTTAAAACCGCTTCTGCAGCTTGGTAAAAGATGGTTTGCGAGGACTCACTGGAGGGTTGGCAGCTCTATAACAGGCGCTGGTAAGCCACTCGCAAATTTACTTTCCCAGTGTATGTTAATTTGCGTCGCCACAAAGAAATTTCACCGGTACTTACTCATGGCTAAGTCGACCAGAGCAATCGGGATATAGTTCCTTGCCCAAGGATACAACAGAAAAAAACAATGGTATTGTGTCCACCTTCTGGTTCAGAGGCGAGTGCTCTACCATTGAGCTATCCCATCCTTAAAGTTAGCAATAAATTTTATTGATTAATATTCCTTGATATGAAATGAAATAGAATTTTATTGCTTTATAGTGCCCTTTTAACACATGGCCATCAAAGACACTTCACAAATCTATGGTTACTATGATCAACTAAAAACACAGGGAATACAGTTCAAAAACGAACTCGGTATACCACAAATAAATCGAAAGTAAAATAGGCATATACAGTAAGATCACATATAAAGGGAATATATCTAAAAATATTACAGTACAGATCGGATATTTGCGCAGTGTCTGACCTTTCATTTTTCTCATTTTCATCTATCACATTCACATAATATCTATCGATGAATTGTACTTATTTGCCAATGAATCATATCGTAAAAATATGGGCCTAATGATGAATGAAGTTGTTAACTCAACTAATCTAACAATATCCGCAGCATAAAAAAATAACTCACTGATGCTCAATACCGTAAAAACTAACACCATTATTCTCTTGTAACAAAAATTCTTGACAAATTCTACATGTTTATGTTGTTAGCTTAACACACTATCCCTCACTGAGCGACGCGTATACCTCTATCTTAGTGACTAGCACAAACATATGTAATAATGCACTTACCATTTGTAACAATCTCCTACTACCTCTAATAATGGCTTTACTTAGAATCCACTAACAAGGTATACTTTGGATCATGTGGCTATTCGTTCGCGACCTACTGCAAAAATATCGAGAATTACATGAGCCCCAACAGTGCTTCTTTTCACCCATTATTATGGTCCCCTATCAGCAATACTTGGAAACGTGCTTCCTTTCATCCATGACTCTGTACACCCACATCCGTATGTAATGAATGCGAATGGAACAATAGTGATACTGGACACAAATAATTACACATGAACTGATGGAAATTCATCCTGGACTTGTTAATGAATAGTATAACTATAATACATTAAAACGAATCCTTCCTTTCTTCTGTGACTTTTCACACTAACATTGATGAGCCTCGTACTTCGAGAACGAACCGCTATGTATACCAATAGTCTCCCCATGTTGATAAGTCAATCGGTCAATGAGCCCCGCAGTATTTTGGTCCTCGCACCGTGAATACCGTTCCTGAATATATCCACTCCCTAACTAAGCACATCGAGTTCAAAACTCATCTCAGTACTTAGTTAATCCAGCGATTGAGAGAAACTGCTCTCTGATATGGTGTGGCCTTTTATGATTGTAGTGCGTTCCTTATCATTATATTTATTATATACATGTTTTTAACAAACAATATAATTAGTTATTAGGTCACGGTGGACATATATCCATCTATCATTTACATATACAGTCAAACCTCTATTAAGCGGCCACTCACGCGAATCACAAAAAAGGGGCCATTAAGACAGGTGGCCGTTTAATCCAGGTTTGACATTTTGACTAGTGTACATGTCGGGAAGAATTTGAAGTGACCGTTACGACAGGTGCCCGCTTAATACA
>WURV02163553.1:0-15276 GCA_011762755.2 Epimenia babai
ACGGTCCATAGAATTGGTTGGTCCCTTAGTTTTTGTCTTATTATTTGGGATTTCCCCGCAATTAATTAAGTAGGTGTATTTGACTATATTTTTGTGTCAATTATGGATTCAAATTCTGAATGTATATCGATGTGTGTCTACTACACACCGAAAGGGGATATATTTTGATAATAAAATGAAAAAAATACCCTAGCGTCCTGTCTTGCGCGGGAATTCCTTGATTTAGTTCCCCTGTACGGTAATATACACGCCCAGGTCTTTGTTAGTTAGGCGTTTCGTAGGTAATTGCATTGTCAATTTCTGTTTGCAGTTCACAGAAGCTCCATCGCCGATACCTAGTACGTACCATACTGATCTGGAGTATTGTAATAATCTTAAAGAACGATGTGATGATGATGACGACGACGACGGCGACGACGATGATAATAATAAAATTATTTGAGAAATGCGAGTATAAATATTATTATGATCACGTCTTCTGTGCCGTTTGACCTTGTTTCTTGAATTCTGTATTATAGAGACGAACGTTTGAGAGTTACTGTTGTAATCGATTGGAAGGGAACATACCAACACCACTTCATGATTTACACAATAATTAAAAGGGTCAGAATGAGCTAAAGTATTATAGAATATGTTTATATGTGGGCTGATACAAGTTACTCGCAACCCGTGGCTGTAAATACACTTGTAAACCAGTATCAAAGTGGCAATTTTTCTATAAGAGTAGGTTATGTTTGTCCATCATTGAAAGTTGTAATAGGTGCCCATTGTATATTATCCACCAAACAATGTTATTACAGTTGAGATTTCATTTTCGGGGATGTGTCAAACTTTTATGGCGTAATTTCGGGATATTTGTGAATTTCCTGAAATATTTTTGCAAATATCCTAATAATCATGAAAAATATTTGAAAATGACGTATTTTAAATCTAAGAAATCGCGCCCAACCGCTGTGATTTGGAATTGTTTGAATGATAACTACCGCCCGTATTGTTGGTTTTATAACATACAGTATCCGACTACTGCTAGCCGGAAGCTGGGTGATTCGACCCAGGTTATTTAATGTGACCCCATCAGTGACGCCACGATCACGATGACTGTTTCAGTGACGATCTCTATAAAGTTGTGGTCGTGGGCTCGCGCGGAGTCGGCAAGACCAGCCTCGTGTCCCGGTTCTCTGTGAGCAAGACAGTGTATGAATATCAATGGTTTAATGCCTTAAAACAGTGAGGATATCGCGTCAATATGGATATCATAAAGCTGAACTATATCTTTTTGTTAATTGATACGATGTTGGTATGTTACAAATTTATTATGACTTCATTTCTAATTTTTATTTTGCAATGAATTTGTTTCAGGCAGATCGGGTTATAAAAGTCAACCAACGATACGTCAAAGTGCAAATCGTATGTACTAAGATTCCGTATTGCTGCGAAAAATCTCCCCTATCTATATCTTAGATTTCTAGTTGCATTTTGTCGTTTCACACACAACACAATAAATAAAATACGCTCGATTCAACAGCATAAAAGTTGCGAGTGAAAATAGAGATGACGCCTATACACGCGGCCTCCACTGACCTTGCCAACAGATCTCACCTTTCTCAACGCCGGCTCTCTTAAATCTCATTTAAAAAAATTCTTTCATGGCATGAAAAATGCGTAGCAGTAGACTTTCAATCCAATCTTTTAATATCTGGTGTAATTCCAGCTCCATCAAGCATACAAACTGTGGCGTTTTTCGGACGAAAAGCGCATTAAGGCCTGTGCCAATAGGGGTTTTGATAAGTCTCACAGTGTGGTTATGTCGCGCTTTGATTGTTATATGCATGATCCCTGTCGCCTACCTCCCCCAGATGTCGTCATCCCAATGTAAATAACCATTGATTGTCATAGATGTAGAGAGAGTGTGACATCATGTAGCCCGTCCGTAGAGGTTTGGAACCAGAGGCGTTAATGGAAGGTCAGTTGTCTGCCCAGATCGTCGGATTTTGCACAATAAAGGGTTTTCTCCACATCTTCTCAGTGAGCCATATCAGTTTGTTATGTCAACCTCATTTATCGGATAGCACTGTACAGGGCCAAAGATGGTTTATATAACTATTACATCGGTGATCAGCCGGGTATTAATTAAGTTATTTCCTGAAAATCATAAATATGTCTTTCTTTTCGTTTATCTCCCTTTATTTCCTAGTGGTTCATCAACATGGAAGCGTTCAATAACTCTCAAAAATCGTTTATTACTACATTTGACACAGTCAATGTCAAATCCTTGGCTGTTCTAATATACAGAAATAAGTAGAATGTATCGACAAAACAAATGACAGTTTCCTCTTCATATAGGCACTAAAATTCAGTGCTCATGTAAAAACGGATAGTAGACTCCTATATGATATACAATATAATGTAAAAACTACCGGTTTTATGTGAATTTCAGGGTGACGGCGAGTTAACGACTTCATTCCTCAATGACGTCCACTGCGTTGTTATCGTCTATGATATTACAAACATGGTAACGTTTATACTATCATGATCATAATTGTCATCAAAATTTACTCATTTACCTGTTTGCTTTTGAACTACGCTAGAATAGTGTCGAGAAAGAGGTCTTTTAATAATTATCGGCGAGAACCTTCCATCCACTAAGACACTTGATGGTAGCCCCACTCCCTCGATAGCCGGTTTTATTCCTTTATACGTTTTCGAAACGCTCACATTCTATATTATTTCGACTATTATTTTGTAAACTTCATTACATTTTGTCCTCATGTTATTCGTGCCTGATTTATATCTGTGGTTTTAGATTTACGATTGGAAAGCATATGTGATCGTATTATATTTTTGCAAATTTCCACGGAATATGTACTCGATATATATATATACAATTTAACTACCAGTATTTTTCATATCATGCCATGATTTCTCTTTTATTGACGTTATTGGGAAATCTTCTATATCATAAACGCAGTTACATCAACATAGACGTGTTTTCAAAGACGAATATGATGCATCTTATAGCTAAAAAGTGGACCTGACAGTAATTAGAGTAACTAGAATACAGTACAGGGGAATTACACTGATTGAAGTAAATGTTTTTGCTGGTCGATGATATCAAAATTATTTCACGAGGATACATACTGACTCGTGCGACGCTTCTAACCTTTCTTGGAATGATTCGGCGATGTAAACACAGGGCACACTCCTGGATGTGGTCGAGCTGTACGACAATGTCAACCGGCTCAAGACTGACGACCTATCATTTGTCTTGGTCGGTAACAAGACAGACGTTGTAACTCGCTCGGTGTCCGTCGACCAAGGAAAGGTATTATTTTTACATAAGGTAGCATACTACAGAAAGTTACCCGCAACGTCGTATGCATCCAGACAGGGAGAGCTAAGTTGTATTATTCCTTTATGACCAAAGGGCGATATGACGGCGGTTGACCATTTTAACGTATACGTATCGTTAAAATTACAACATTCGCACCAAATTTGAAAATGTCTATCGGTAAATTAAAAAGCTACACTATACTTTTATGGTAGATTATGTCGATATCTAACAACCTTATTCTTCTAGAATTTACGTTTTGTATTCTTTATTCACCGATCTGCGTCTTTATTTCTTCCACGAATGAATAAATTTCGAATCAGTAAGAGTTTCCGGATTTTATTTTTTTTAACTCAACAGTTATCATAGTGTAAAATTTGAAATGAAATGCAATTTATTAAATTCAAATGTACATATTAGCTGAGCTGTCAAACACACTTAACGTGAAACAATAGCCTAATGGTCTAAGACTATAAAGTAATCACTTAAATTGCATAAAATTAACACCTAACAGTATACAGATAATGCAGATCAATGTTACATGCTATTATGTACATTTACATTGAGCATGAAATAGATAACAATGTTGAATAATACAGTGGAAATTAAAACAAATATCGAAAAACGGCATCATATGTCTTATAGTAGGGGGCATTATGCTGCTCGCTATTCGTAGCGTTGAACTTTGCACGGGGCAGAATAGGATATGTTGGAGTGTTTGTCATGAAATATTTTTTCTTATTCTAAAACAAGACTAAGATCGCGGTAGTGTATTTTACTTTGCTAAAAGTTTTAGAGTTCCAATACGATAATTTGACACTTGCGACAAGCGTATCAAAATGTAGATCTGGTAAATGAAAGGGATTAGATATCTGCTATCTGCTATAAAGTTTTTATCAAACAATTGTTCTCCGATATTCATCGCGTGCACCTGCTATTATACAAATCGCTACCTATGACGTGTCCAGTGTGAATAGCGTGTCGTAGCCTAAAGTAAAATAAATCCGTTATGACTTCAGAAGATGGCGTCGCATCTGGGTATACCTCTCTTCACCGAGACGAGCTGCACGAGCAATCTGAACGTCGACACGCTCTTTTCCTGTCTAATTAAACAAATTCAAGACAACATTTCTGCTCAAAACACAACGCTCAAACCGCACAAACACGAACGCAGAAACAAGAAGAAACGTACTCGGAAAGTGGACCCCTGCTTGCTAATGTAACTTGCAATAAAATTCGCGCTCCGGCGAGAAAAAGACGTGAGGGGTGGAGAATGACAGGGATGGCGAAAGTAGTATGAACGTTAATATCCAAAGTGGATCTAACTATAAGTGTTATTATCATTCCGTCGGTTAGCTGCACTATTGAAATATGCGGGTTTAGTAATATAGCAAATTAGGGATCATTTCAACTCAAAATACTAAAACAAATCTTACATTTAGAACACTCTACGCCTAATTGCACTACATATATGGCGAAACAGGCTTCAAGCCCTTGCCATGCAACTATGGGAAAGACTGGCATCAACAAGTAACCCCCTAATCTCCACTGTTTTCAGTGTTATGATCGATATTAGAAATAAAAGTGTGATTATCAATATATTTACTTTATATTGGCCCTTTAATGTCCAAAGTATTTTGAATAATTTAGTTATTTCTTGATATATGATTTTTTCATGTCTCTACATCAGGTGTGTTATTACAACATCGGGATCAGTTTATCCAAGGGTGGTTCGCTGACATTGCCAAATGTAGCAAATTGAGCCTATACAGATTGATGAAGACCTAATTCGGCCGGGAGCAGTATCTCGAGGACGTCTTTGTGGACTGCTGACGCGTGAGCTTGGCGGCACGTCCTCACACATTCTCGACGTAGAGACTGGTTGATTTACCGGTGTCACCACCGACAGACGGAAGTGCCGTCTTCGTAACACTGGGCAAACTAAAGATGAATGTCACTCTATTACCCTCATTGGCCCACAAAATTTAAAATGCTTAAGTTATTCGATGATATTGACTCTAGTAGATTAGGCAAGTTCTCCTGTCATTGTTTGAAACTGAGAGAATCGTTATTTGAAAAACCATCTCCATGTACAGCTAAATGATATATACTAATTAAACGAATATGCACCCCTATTAATTTAATGTGTATTACATACACGTAAATAAATGCTACCTACATATAACTTGTGTAAATTACGTCATGTATGATTCGACATCCGTATTATAACAGCTGTTCGAATATAGATTTTTCAGTTTCTATTCTGATGAACAAATTATTACTAGTAATTTTCCAATATAGTACAACATGATCTGTCTATATGTATATATAATTGGTGTTGGTAATAGGATTGCTAGTACTATTACCTACCGAACTGATTATACCGATGTGTAATTTAGCGTCTGTAATATGTATATGTCTCTATGTATATGTAGTTATATATTTATTGAATATGGATTTTTATGCGAATGCACGTTGGTAGCCTATCTTTCATAAGTTTTGTGAACAATGCCTACAGTAGTTAATTCAAATATCGTGCATAAATATGGCCGAAACTAATATTTGCTGGATATTTAATGGCTAATAATGACAACGAATAATAAAAGATTGAATTGTTACTCATGTACCACGCACGTGTCTCTCTTGTAGCATTCTTTATTATTGACCTCTTAACTCTAGATGATTAACTACGAAAACAAAGATGTCTATTTCAAGAGTTAATATTGGCTAATTTCTGTAGCGTATTGTGCATATCCAATAGCTAACACTAGAACTAAAACTATTGCGTCTAAAACAAGCGCCCCAGCACTCCCGCAGACATCGCCTATAGACGCGCATGGTTAAAACATCGTAACTGGGCGATCATTATGCGACCCCCGTACTCTGTACAGATCAGTCTTCATCCTCGTTACTCTCTACTTTCACGGGACACACATACATATACACCTCAAAATATCTCTTAATTTGCGATAATTTTCTATAATAAATGTATGAAACTAAGTCTTTCATCAGTATGTGTATCGATTCAGACCAAAATTAACGAATTTTAAAAATATATCCTACATGCTGTTTTTCCACAAAATGTCAAAAAAAAACATTCTAAAAATTCAAGAAAACAAGAAACGTGTTTTTTTTTAGCTCGACTGAGCTTATGCTCGGTGAACTTTTCTGATCAGAGTTTGTCCGTGGTCCGTCCATCCGTCCGTCCATCCATCCGTCCATCCGATGTTAACACTTTTTTAAATCTGCTTAAGAACTGCTTATCACAGAGGTCTGCCATATGGCAGATATTGTCCTAGGGTTGGCCTCTTCTAGATTTGTTCATGGTATCGTCATTGCAGCCAGGGAAAGTGACTTCTGCCGATGTTCGTATTCTTTCTTGAGAAATCTTTTAGGGAACCGCTTATCGCAGAGGTCTGCCATTTGCAGATTTTGGCCGTGAGTTCACCTCTTCTAGATTTGTTCAGCATCTCCTCATACGAGCAAAGGGGTAATTTCTAGTGACGTTTTTATTTCAAAATCTTTACCTCCATTTCGGCTTAGTCCAAAGGTATGTTATTTGGCAGATATTGTCTGTGTGAATCTCATTTAGATTTGTTGAAGGCATCTCTATTTAGGCAATGACATATTATTTGAGCCTAGCTTTTTCCACTAATCTGTATTTTCTTGTTTCTGTATCTTACTGGCTGATTTCGTGTCTCTTTGGCCTCTTGTTTTTGATGTCAGGCAATCTCTTTGTTGTCTTCTCGTTATAATATCAAGATGGCCTAATTTACCTCTTGTTTTTCACAAAACATGGATTAGAAGCGTGTGTGACCTCCTGTACTGTCATTCACTGCTTGACATCGTCCGTGCATGGTTTCGACAAGATGACGCGGGTTCTGTTGTGGGATATAGGTACATGAGTCCAATAACGCATCTCCGAGCTGTTGCAGCGTGCCAAGTTGATCATTGCGGGCAGAAATAGCAGCCAGTATGTTCCACTCATGCTCAATGGGATTGAGATCAGGCGAAAAAGCTGGCCAGTCTGTTGATTCCTTCATCCCTAAGATATTCATTCACGATGATGGCACGATGAAGACGGGCATTATCATGCACCAGAACAAAGTCTGGACCGATATCATGATACCAATGGCCTCACAAACACGTCGAGGATTTCCTCGCGGTATCTGACACCAGTCAGCCTGCAGTTTTCAATTGCAAGGCGGTCTGTACGACACGTGGTAGTGATTCCACCCCAGACCATGACATATCCGCCATATGGGTCATTTCCACCAACCTTAGCATCAGAATATCGTTCATTCGGCCTTCTCCACACCTGAACAGGATCATCAGCTATCTCTAGACAGAACCTGGACTCATTTGCGACAGTACAGGACTTCACCGGGCTTGGATCCCGGTGACATGTTCTCGACACTAGTCATATCGATGTTTTCTGTGCTGTGGAGTTAGTGCAATACCTATAGCTGGTCGATAAGCCCTCAATCCTAATTCATGGAGCCTATTCCTGTTGGTCTGGGTGAATACACGAACTCCTGATGCAACTCACGGGGTTCTCTGCAATGTTGTCACTGTAGACGTGCGGTGTCTTACAGCGGAGAGGATGATGAGGGTTCTAACTCCGTCAATGCTTTAAAATATAGCTTTAAATCATCTCAATTAGGAAGGGTTTTGGGACCGCTTTTGTTTACGGCTTACACCACTCCCAGCCCTGGATGACATCATAGATTATATGGTGACTATGCTGACGGTACCTAACTGTGGATACCAGTCGCTACCAAAATCCTGCAGAGCTCCAACATACCCTTCACCATATTTCAGCTTGCCTTGATCAAACCTCTGATTGGATGACAAATAAACTATAAATCAACCTCACAAAATTAACATAATGCTCATCTTTTGGCATCCAGACAAACCGGATATCTCCATCACTCTCTCCGAGATTTTAAAATTATCCCTCCTATCTTTGTTAGAAATTTGGGCATCAATCTTGATAACCAATTTAGTTTCCAACAAAAAATTTCTAAAACCATGCACTTCTTAATTTTCAACTCAAAAAAATTTGCTAAATTTCTAAATATCTAGATTCAGAGCTAGAAGCTCTGCAAAAAGAAGCACGCCGATCACATCGGCATGCAATGAGACGACCCTCTTTTATGGTAACATAAAAAGAAATCTAGTAAAGTATTCAAAAGAGAAGTACGCAAACAAAAAACATTTATCTTGCAGCAACCTAAACACCTTTACGTACATACGTACATACGTATATAATTTTTCAAATTGTCTTCCATCATATATTAGACAATGTACAGAGCTTTACATGCAAACTTAAAAGTTTCCTTTCTTCTACTGCCTTTTGCTAAGTCTACAATAACTTCTGTGACTTTACAGTGGCTTCTGTTATCTTTGACTGTGTTTCAACCTTTAGCCCTGTGCTAGTTTTACCTGCCTTGGTGATTTCATAATGCAATACGACGTAATTTTCTTATCTGTTGTGTTTTTCCCGTGATACTAAACATAGTTTTACAGCGTGGTTTTAAGTCTGACACTGTGTCTCTGTGCATGGAGTTCCCTTTAGCTGTGAACTTACTGTATATGTCTAATATGTTTTGACACATTTATCACCTACTTCGAGATTCTGTCATAGTGTCTTTGATAGCCATGTGTCAAAAAGGGCATTATAAATCAATAAAATTTCATTTTATTTCATTCAACCTTTGATAAACTGATCCAGCATTTGTGGCAATACATCTGCTGTAGAAGCGTGAATGAGTGAAGGAAATACATAAACAGCACTAATAGCGGCATCGTCAACGTGAAAAAATAGGGTTTAAACGGGCGCGTACACACGCGGTGTCCCATTAAAATCCGCATCCGTTTAATCCCGTTTACTTTACTGTAAAGATGGCCGACAATGAGCGGTGAGGTAGCGGTTTTACCCGCGAACGACGAAGCTATTTCATTAGCCAAGAAAATGAAGGGGTGCCAATAGATTTTATAACACATGGGGAGTGTTGGCGAAGTGAAGGCAAGACGAAAACACCGCAAATTTAGAAATACACAAAAATGTATAAACTACTGCTGAAAATACAACGCAAAATGCACGCTCGAGACTGCTGGTCGTATTCTGGGCAATCGCTCTTTATGTGACGTCCACTACAGAGGAGTGAATGTGATTTTTAATAATTTAAATGACATTAATGGGTATTTATTTCGACTAGAACTCTCTAGAATCTATGTCAGGCTGTATTCTCGTCAGAACTGCTTTGATTTTTGCGTATTTCGAATTATGCTGCATTTTCCACAAAGGCAGGAATCGTCTCCTGGAGATTAATTTGCGATTGTTGTGTATGCCCTAAAATTTTGTTGAGATTACCAAATGATAAGATGACAGGTTCGCCTTTACACGAACTATGTACAGGGCACAGACTGATGTACTTTGAATAGTATTTCACGACGTAACTGTTGATCGGTGTCTAAAACGATGATTTAAAATCTACTGTATTTGCATTTATATGATATCCAATGGTAATGCAAGATGGTTCTCGAGACCGAAAAATTCCTTGTACCTATTATTGGTATAATCCAAATATACCGTATTATATTATTAAATCGCACGATATATTCTATTATCCATCTCCCCTTAAATAAACACCCCGTCCTAAGTAGAGTCAATACAGCGTATACGGCTCATTGTTGTGACGTCAAGGAAAACACGCGGAAGGCAGCGATTGTCAACTAAAGAACTAGAGCAAGAGACGTCACGATTATCAAACATCGGCCGACAATGAGATCGGGGTTATCACATCCAGTTACATCGGGGTATTCCCCGCAATTTCCGCGATTAATGGCTACAGATAGGAAAATCGCAAAATCCCGAGATAACAAGTCTCGTGAGAATCTTCAATCATCAACTTCGAACTGCACTATAAATTACCGAACTCCGCGCATGATTACATTACATTGATCGGCGCGACGTAAAATCTTAACATATTCCTAACTATAAACTAATATTAGGATTGGATGTACGTATGTACGTGGCTTATAACATACTACAGTACACGTCACGTTTACATAAATATATATATATATATATATATATATATTACTCAAAACTTCTTAAGGATCACCCATGTAATACAAGATAATGCACAAAAATATATGTATAATATATTACGAATACAAAGGTAGCCTAATTGATTTGCCTTGAGAGCTTGGGTCTTGTTGACGAGTAAACAGTACATGTGTCACATGTTGACCACTCAAGGCTATGGTAAGCTAGTTTACTACACATTACCTTAGTCTGAAAATTTGACTTGGACTGTAACGCTAAATTTCTACCATTAGAAGTAGAGTTTTAGTGGTTGTTAGGTGTACCTGTATCTGCCGGAATGTCAAAGACAAAATCGTCGCCATTTGACGACGCACGATCTGAATGAAGGAATAGCCATTATCGAGGCTGGCATGTCCCAGCGACGTGAGGTAAGAGTTGAGTGTGTCACAAAGTGTCATCTCCTGTGCTTGGAATCGCTATTAGGCTAATAGTACAGCCAACAGACAACACGGTACAGGACGCCACAGAGTGACAATCTGTGCACAGGACCGATACATCACCATCACCCTCTCCGCAGCACGCCCACATTTACAACCTTGCAGAGAAAACCTGAGAGGTGCATCAAGAGTTCGTGTATCCACCCAAGTCATCTGGAATAGGCACCCTGAATCAGGATCGAGGGCTCGCCGACCAGCTATACACATCGCACTCACTATACAGCACAAAAAACTTCGATATGACTGGACCGATGTCGAGAAGATTTCACCTTGACCCAAGCCCAGTGGAATACTGTATTTTTCACGAATGAGTCCAGGTTCTGTGTAGACTTCAGTGATGTTAGTTTTTGGGTGTCAAGAGGGCCGAAAGAGCGATAGTGATATGCTACAGTTGTGGAGCATGACTGATATGGCGGCTGCTCTGTCATGGTCTGCGGTGGTACCACTATCACAGTTAGTACACACTATCATGCCATTGAAAACGTCACGCTTACTGGTGTCAGATACCGCGATGAAATCCTCGACGTGTTTGTGAGGCGATTGGCTGTTGATATTGGCCCAGACTTTGTTCTGATGGATGATAATGCCCGTCTCCATCGTGCCATCGTCGTGAATGAATATCTTAGAGATGAAGGGATCAACAAAATAGACTGGGCAGCTCGCTCACCTGATCTCAATCACATTGAGCATGCATGGGACATGCTGCAGGCTGTCAAGCAGTTATTTACAGTAGAGGAGATTACACACGCCACTTATACATGTTTTGTGAAAGAAAAACCACAACGTTTCTTTGTTTTCTTTTTTTGTTTATTTTTAGAATTCTTGTTTTGACATTTTGTGGAAAAATAACATGTTGGCTTTATTTCAAAAATTTGTGAATTTTGGTCTGAATAAATATACATACGTATCAAAGAGTTAGTACCATACCTTTGTTATAAAGAATATCACAAATGAAGAGATATTTTTATATACATTGGTGATTCTTAAGAAGTTTTGATTAATAGATATATACACACACACATACATATATATATATATATTAGTTTGTTAAAATTCTAAACATTCGTATATGATACGTCGGTTTTTTTTATTCAATCATTGATTCGATGTATTAATTGTGCCAGCGGTGCAGTGCTTAGAAGCCCTGACTTTCATGCAAGAGGTTGCGAGTTCGGACCAGCACTTTGCCCTTCCCCTTTATTATGGACGTCTTTATTGAAAATAGACATAAGTATGATCTACTAACGATTAGACATAAGTATACTCTACTAACGATTAGACATAAGTATTATACTAACGATTCGCAATAAGTATAATCTACTAACGATTAGACATCAGTATAATCTACTAACTATTCGACACAAGTATGATCTACTAACGATTCGACACATGTATAATCTACTAACGATTCGACACAAGTATAATCTACCAACGATTCGACATAAGTATAATCTACCAGACCATACTCTATGTTGTAAGGCCAAATAGCTTGTGACAAATCGAACTAGATCCTTTTAGACTAAATTATATCGTAACATTGGCCAAAATCTAAAACCTGCCAGACCAAACTAGTTCGCAGGTGGTTCACGTTCGGCAAAAACTAAATCCTGATCGCCAAAACTAGATCCTACTATAGCAAACTAAATCCTAACAATCCAAACTAAATGCCGCTTAATGTCATATTAGTTCCTGTCATACGGTGACAAGGATGAAAGGAAAAGAAAGACGTGGTTTTGGTGCTACTTTGAAATTAAATGTCTGTCGCACGTACAACATTGCCCATTAACACATTTTCATAATGAACCATTTCACGAGAAATCTTTCCTAATATGCAAGCACGGAAATCCTGCTCATTCCCTATTGTGGAAGGCGCGGCAAAAATCCCCGGTTTGTGCTGGTTCGAACGCGCACCGTCTCGCATGAAAAGCAGCGCTTCTAACCACTGCACCACTGGCGCCAACCTAAGTTGTTTGTGTGAAACTACCTACTACCTAATATTTCCCTTGACAATAATCTTTGGGATTTTTTCGTTTGATTGGTTTTTATCCCGCAAGTATCACATTAGTAAAGACTCTCTTTACCTTAAAAGTAAAATTAACGTAATTAATAATAATTAACTTTAATATATGTTTTCTAGTTCGGACGACTTTGGATCATTAAAGAGATGAACGAGCAGGAAACTTACGCTGTTAAACTAAACTTTCAACACATCTTGCGGGAATGTTCATCGGCATCACTTCTAGATAGACTTCTCGATCGGATGTTCTCCAAGTTCATTTTAGATCGCGACGAGTATCAGATACTGCTCCGCATGCATCTTGGAAAAGAAAAGTTACGCACTTTACTTTCATTATTGCTCGACAAACGTGGGTCACAATACAGAGATATCTACAATCTGTTCATCGAAGGCTTGCGAGATGATATACGGCGTCCCGATATCGCTAATAAAATAATGGATAGCTTTAGAAATGCACCGAGAATGAGTGTTGATGAGATAGATGACCTTAACGAAGACTTTCGAACGTCGACAGCACTGCAAGAATATGGCAGAAGACCAGCAAACTCGCCCAGTATGTAATGTTCATATGTGTATTCTTTCATAAAATAACCATAGAGATTATGTTTCGTAGACAATCTTAGGGAGATTACTTCAAGATTAACGTCAAAAGGCTTACCCCCAGGTGCAGTTAGTGTAGTAACCAGGATGTTCGACTTTGAATTCAAAGGACCTTGGTTCAATTCCCGCTGTAGCCATTATACCACATGGTTTTTTGGAGGCAGAAAGCGCATTAAAAACCCTGTGTCCGTTGAGCTCTGGATAGACCGTGCAGTGTCATTCTGTGAGGGCTTTTTCCTCTGTCATAACTGTGCTTCAGATGCAAAATTTATGGTCTCTATGCCGCTTAGTTCCCCACTATATCGTCATCCAACAGTAAAAATAATTTATTACTATAGACTTAGTGGAGTGTGCGACTAGCAGTTAGTCGAGTGGTAGGAACACCGGACTCGTAACTGAAAGGTCGCGGGTTCAAAACCTCCCACCAGTCGACTTTTCTTTGAGATAATCCTCAGCAAGTTATTTATCCCTGATTGCTGGAGTAAACCCGTCTCCAAAATGGGTAGATGCTCAATATTGTCCTTGGCAGGATGATAAGTGAGTGTCGAAGGTATTGTATATGCGCTGAATAGCTGCCAAAAACCTCTCATTGTAAACCGCATCTGAGAGCCTTTGTTGGCAGATACTTGCGGTCTATAAATGTTGTACTTTACCTTTACCTTCACATATGTGGCGTATGTAGACGTTTGGAGTCAGTGGCGTCAATGAAAGAAGGTAATTAGTCTGCCCAGACTCGGTAGTGGATTATTCACAGTAGTTGTTTTTCCCCTCCCTCATAAGTGACAGCCATCCGACAAATCGTGGTAACCACATTGGCTAGCATTGTAATGGGTCATGAATGGCCTTCACGACAATTATCTTAGTAATCAGCCGATTGTTAACTACCTACTAACGACATCCTGTTTTTGCAGGTTGCGCTAGCCCGAGTTCAGTGAGTTCGACTGCACTATCGCCCGCGATACGCTATCCATTGAACCACCCAGTGTCAATTGATGATGATGCTGACGATGATGATACGTACCGGTCACTTTCAGTCACGCCTCATTGCGATCAATCCCGCTTTGTTTATCGTTAGTGGCCTTTCCTGTTATCTAGGTTAACTTGCTTTGTCAAATTGTACCGCGAAGGAATCTGTCAAAAAATATTAATGATTATGGTTGTGTATATCTAAATGTTTCACACTGAGAAGAGGTGGGAGTCCCATCAGTATTATAGATTTCTTCTGATGCTCTGGTTCCGCCTTTTTTAGGCCCTCCTCGCTTGCGTGCATCGTTTTTCCAATCACTTTATATTTTACTTCTACGCTGTCGCCAACAGGTGGTCGCACGGTCACATTTTGTGACAGTACCAAACATTCAGCTCGTTCTAAATATCTGGTATTGGGCTTTTTATTCACGGGTAGTTTAATTAAGATTCCCCCCGTCTTCCTGACATTATACCATTCTTTTGAACCTCATAATTGCTTTTTTAGATTTGTTGTGAAATGAGTGATTGTAAAATTTCATAGGGGTATAAGGTAACATTTTAAACGTAATTAGCATTCATAACCATTGATAAAAGAGCACATTATTCTCCTTTATTAGCTCACCTGAGCTTATACTCGGTGAGCTTTTCTGATCGGAGTTCGTCCGTCGTCCTTCCGTCCGTCCATCCGTCCATCCATCCATCCGTCCGTCCGTCCGTCCGATGTTAACATTTTCTTTAAAAATCTTCTCAAAAACCGCTTATCGCAGAGGTCTGCCATTTGGCAGATATTGTCGTAGGGATGGTCTCTTCTAGA
>WURV02163564.1:0-15275 GCA_011762755.2 Epimenia babai
CACTCCAGTCGTATCTACCAACAACACCACTCCAGTCGTATCTACCAACAACACCACTCCAGTCGTATCTACCAACAGCACCACTCCAGTCGTATCTACCAACAGCAACACTCCAGTCGTATCTACCAACAACACCACTCCAGTCTTATCTACCAACAGCACCACTCCAGTCGTATCTACCAACAACACCACTCCAGTCTTATCTACCAACAACACCACTCAGTCGTATCTACCAACAACACCATTCCAGTCGTATCTACCAACAACACCACTCCAGTCGTATCTACCAACAGCACCACTCCAGTTGTATCTACCCACGACACCACTCCAGTTGTATCTACCAACAGCACCACTCCAGTTGTATCTACCAACAACACCACTCCAGTTGTATCTACCAACAGCACCACTCCAGTTGTATCTACCCACAACACCACTCCAGTCGTATCTACCAACAACACCACTCCAGTCGTATCTACCAACAACACCACTCCTTATTCTTACCAGCACTTGATTCACACACAAGACGTATGTTGTAGGCACTTCGGATCAGTAACAAGGCATTGAGTGAGACGACGGTGGGGCAGATAGTTAACCTTCTGTCCAATGATGTCAACCGATTTGATCTAGTAAGTCGTGCCCTGTTGTTAGTTTCATGTTTGCGTTGTTAACATATTTAATAATTTTAATATTCTAACTCCTCCATGTCTGTTTTCTTTGTCAACAGACTTAACTATTGTCTTGTTATGCCTCTGTTTCCATCTTAGCAGATTTACTAACTTTATCATCTTAAAGATGTTTATTAAGGAAATATCACATTATAATTAGATATTTCACTTATTTTGACAGTCCATTTTTTGATCTTCAAAAGCCATTTTGGTAAAAATTTTAAATTCCCCCCGTACATACAGTCAAACCTCTATTAAGCAGCCACCCACGGGCATCACGAACAAGTGGCCGTTAAGACAGGTGGCCGTTCGGGCAGGTTTGACTGTATCAGCCTTAGTTAATCCCAGCTTTTTACGACATCTCCCGGGATCATGGACCATTGTAATATTATCCAATCTATAACGTGGTGCAGGCCGTCATATTCCTCCATTTTCTTTGGATTGGTCCGCTTCTCGCCATCGCTGTCCTCGTCATACTGTGGCATGAGCTTGGCCCCGCGTCTCTCGCCGGTTTCATCATCCTCATACTGCTCATCCCCATGCAGGCCTGGATCGGCAAGTTATTCGCCAAATTCAGGTCGATATAACCAGCTTCACTTTTGATACAGACTGTTAATATAGACAGTGGTAATACCAAGTGTGATAGTGCGATAATATAAACAATGTTGATGGAAATAACATTTACATAAACAGCGTTAAAATACTGTGTGATGAAACGGCTGATTCATTCACTATAAGTAACGCTACGATGAAACTGATATCTCCACGATCAGGTTCCCAAAAGTCACCGCGTCTTTCTTGGCTACATCAAATGAGTGTTGACAGGTTGAAGACAGCTAAACACACGGACAACCGCGTGCGTCTCATGAATGAGATCATCACCGGAATGAGGGTCATCAAGCTCTACTGTTGGGAGAAACCATTCGCCGAGATCGTCCGAGAAGTTCGCAGGTCAGTGAGGTTTTTTTGACGCGTTCTTCGTGTTGTTTCCAAGATCTGTTGGATATACGTCTAATATTCGCCGCTTTATCAAAGGTTTTATAAGAGTCTCAGGTCGCGTGAATCAATCTAAAACTCGATAAATTGAGATTGGGTCATGGGTCACTCAGTCGGTCCTCAAAAGAACACCGAGGCTTCGAATCACGGTCGATACCGACTGGTTTTACTGTTGTCACCTTGAGCACGGTACGCGACCTTGAATGCTTCGATTGACCTAGAAATATCGGTGAAATTGGTTCATAGCGACACGGATAAATATGGATTGGGAAAGAACAAATGTGAGCGGTACATGTTACCAGTTAATTATCTTTCAAATTTCAATTTAAATTCACTGTTGTTAATAAGTAACGTTAATTTAGGTTGTCATTGTGGTCAGCACGGAAAGCACAGAAACGACCTTCAGTATATCAGTATATCTCTGGTGGCACTGACCCTTTTAGTTGAAAATGTCTAGAAAAATACTAAATAAATGCTTTTGAATTAAAAGTATGTGATAGTGTGTCATTAATGAAATTTTCACCAACGTCTGCTTTCTGTTACAATTATTTTCACAATTCGTTTATTACATAAATATACGAATATATCGTTTAAAGACACATTTTTAATGATACTCAGAGCTAAAATCATTGACTCTTTAGCATAATTACCCATGCCGTGCTCTATTGTTTGATTTGAGATGTATTTCATGACAATATTTCTGGGTGCAGCATGACAAGGGTCAATAACAGAGTCCTGTAACTGGATTGTGTAGGAGAGATTTATCGTTTACATTTTGTTACAAGCAACACTGACTGTACCTAGTTACTGTATACAGAAATATACCTGTAAATTGATATGTTGAAATTGATGTGGATGTATACCTTTGATATTGTCACCGTAAAATGTACTCTGTTTTTTTCTGTGGTGTAATGCTCAGCATGTTAAACGGGCGTGGCATATCGGAAATGATAACCTTACTCTTATATTGAATAGTTTAATGGGATTTTTTATTTATTTAGCAGGGAATGAGAATATATTGAAGATATTCGTGAAACCCAGAGAGTAAACTTGATACACGAATTCTCATTTCATTCTTAATCTCAGCGGAAAAGTTGAGATACCTTCTTTGACAAGACTGCAGGTCTAGAGGATTTCAGAAATACGCGCTATTTGTTGCTTAAAGCGGCCTTATCTGTGCTGGACAATACACCACAATATGTCCATTTTAGTTTTCAGTGCCCGCTTGAATCTTTCTCAGCATGCCGCTTTTCTTCGTTGCTTTTCTTCGCATATTAACCCCAAATATACCTGACCTGCATGCCATCTGGTGGTTGTTAGCACCGCTTTTCATGTTTTATATAAATTTTATACAATCTTCAATCAATCATTAATTATGTCATTAAGATGAAAACGTACCCGCTGAAAATCGATTTCACGACTCGGCCACGTTTTACTAACTGATCACATGGCTGCCGATTACATCAAATTTCTTGTAGATTCTTAATTTTTTAGGGTATACTCGGGTAGAGTGAGCTCATTAACCGAAATAAAGTCACCCGCATGTTTCAAACATGTCAGGACCAGGGTCGCGACTACGGTCAGGACCACTGTCCGTAAAATGCTGTATCTACATGAGCTAGATCGTGATTATAGTTTCATATACCATAGTCGAGGCAGCAGGCAGTATTTTGAGCTAATTCTCTGTACCGATCTTTGAGAGTCCAGAACTGGCTTTGCATCACGTCACGTGGCAGAGTAATGTCTCTGTGGGCATGTCTCCCGAATCTAGATGTCGAACTCCTCTAACATCGCATCGTACGACCTTGACCTATCTATACCTGTAATGTAATCACTAATCTAGTGTTTGGTCAATTATCAACAATTATCAACAATTATCAACAATTATCAACGATTCTGTAGATGTATCTAACGCTACGTTTTGTGATTCGGTGGCAGCAGCGTTATCAGATAGTCTCATTCCAATCGATGCCCTTGACCTAGGGCAATTTAGTACTATTGTCATCAGTTAGATACAATAAAGAAATGAAATCGAGATGAAATAAGATGACCACAGCCACAGCAGTTATTATTAGAGAGATTGTTGATGAAAGAGACTAAACACATTTATGTTTACTTATTGGGTACATTTCACACGTGAAAGTGAAAATGAAAGTATTTTATATATATATATATATATATATTGCATTAAAATGTACATGCATGCGTACAAGCATTGAATGTTGTGGGATATTTTTATACACAGTATCTGGAATCACCTCACGCTGATAAGACAGATGGGCTGATAAGATGGGCTGATAAGATGGGCTTCCTTATGTTTCTCAGGAAATCCTCCTGATTAAATAACTCCATTCTCAACGGAGGTTTGCTAAGTTCGCACTTGTAACTATAACAGCTTCTATTAGACTACCAGTACATCTCAGTGTGGTTATTATTGTAGATCAGTGTACGTCCACTCTCTCTTGGTAATCTTTTCTTATAATTTCAGTATGGTTTCGTTGTGACTATAACTAATCACATCCGTATCTCTATTCTGTTCTCTAGAGTGGTTCTGGAGTTATGTGAATGTGCTTTGAGGTATGGGTGATGCATTATGAGTGATTACTGAACGCCTGTGAATGTTTTTCTTGGTATTTTGGGTATGAATCTGCATCTTGGGTACGAGTCTGCATCTTGGGTACGTGTCTGCATCTTGGGTACGAGTCTGCATCTTGGGTACGAGTCTGCACAGTACACTGTGACCAGGGATTTGTGAAGTGAAGCTGTAGAGCAATAATTGAATGATCTAGGCCTGTTCGGTTTGGCTAGAGTTGGCACGGATGCTCGTGGCACCTTTAGTGCCTGGGATTATGAGGTGTGGTCAATAGCTTAGGTTTTAGGGATATCTGAAGTAATGCTTCAAAGCACTGATGGTGAAGTCGTTAGTATTTGCAAACCCAAAATCTATACGTATTCTTTGGATGAGAGTGAAGGGGGAGTTGATTGTGGGGCAAAGATTCATTTGGTAATCATATCTTGTGGTTCTTACGGATTTTCATCTGTTTTCTCTGAGCTCACCGTACCTTCGTCTGTCCACCTCAAAGAATCTTCTCAAAAACTTCATGGGGTAGAGTTTTGCCATTCGGCAGATATTGTCCTTGGGTTGGTCTTATTTACATTTTTTTGAAGTATCTCCATCCAAGCAATTGGAAGTGATTTCTGCAAATTTTTTCATTTTTCTTTCAATTCTTTTGTGACACATGATGTTATCTCATGTCTAATCTGCGAGATAAAAATGCAAATGTCATTATTAGGTGCATATTAAAGGTTACTTCCTACTACACTTTATGAAACAGTGTGATACATTTTTGTGCTATGGTTTTCCTTGATCGCAGAGGTCTGCCATACGCCAGATATTATCCTTGGGTTGGTACAGCATCTTGTCATGGAGTAAGGGGGTACTTTTTATCGACCTTTTAATTTGAAAATCATTATCTCGATGTCCGATCAGTGCAAAGGTCTGACATTTGGCAGATATCGTCCGCATAGGTCTCATTCACATTTGTTTGGGGAACCCTCTGGAGGCAAGGGGTCCTTGTTTATATTTTTGGTTTTTGTTTTGCCACTCTGTTTTTATTAAAGTTCTCACTTTTATCCTAGCATCTCAATCTGGTTATAGGTGGCACTTCCGTCTGATATTGCTCTGGATTACTTGAAAGTAGGAACAAGAACATAACTCATGCAGCAAATTTCTGTAATTTATCCGAGTTTTCTAATAGCTTGAGTTTTCTCGTGTTAATCGCGGTGTTTGTTCATTTACTAACATAGATGTCATGTAGTTTCACTAATTCTGCCTGGTGTTGACTTGCGATTTGTGGTGTTGCATGTTACGTATTGTGCATTTTTTACTTCATCGTTTCTATGTTGACACACTCTCTAAATATTCACATACTACATGACTCAAGTGTCACCATCAAATCAACATACTGCCGTCATAGTAACAAGATGTCTTATAATTTACCAGTTTTCACCAATTTTCACCACTTTTCACCACTTTTCACACAGTACCTGTTCATCTCTTCCATCTCTGTCTCCACTCATTAAATCCAATCCTTTCAGCTCGGAGTTACACCATGCCTTAAATTCGGCTAGAATCCGAGGTGTGACCTACTCGATCTTTTTCTCATCGGCCAAGGTCGTCGTCATGACGATGATGGTGATACACGCGCTTATGGGTGGCATTCTCCAGGCACACTGGGTGTTTATGATCGTTCTTCTCGTGAACTCCAGCAGTCTCGTTCTCTTCTTATTTATTCCATTTGCGTTCCAATCGATCGCCGAATTATCCGTGACCGTCCGTAGAATTCAGGTTAGACCCCTACATCATACTCGCGTCAGTCGCTGCGAATTTACTACAAAAATACACGCCAATGTAGCGCTGGATCCCACGAAGACCTTTACGAAAGACCCTTATCTTCGTGTATGAATCAGCATCAGATTGATGCTTCTCTCGAGGCATTGAATCTTCTTTCAATTAGCCTAAACATTAAACGGACACTGATGTCATGAGATCTTGATGAGGGCCATCGACTCTGGAGATCTTTCTGGAATGTGATAGTTCATGAATATAATATATAGACATCCAGGTTTGATGTCCGTGGTTAATTTCATATACCTGCATACACCCTCGTCTGTAGATGCAGATGCGAGTCCCATGTTGTTGTGTAGGTTAAAGACTAATGGTGTAAGAATTTTCGACCTTGGCTGACCTTTGCAAAATGAATATATGATTACTACCGGTGGATTCATCATATTCATCTTGGGATAGCTAGCTTGATTGTTAGACGCAAAAACTTAACTGTCTTAATACTGTTGACTACAGCAATGTCATTGTTCATCCACGACAGATCTGTTAAGACCAGCCTCGAGAACATGACCCCATCTTGTTTCATGTCTTCGTACGTCCGTTTCAACTTGCCTACCTTAATGATAACGATCACAGGTTCCATCCGAATATACTTTTGGAAAATGCAATCCCAATATCCGTGACCATCTCTTTATTGGTCACAAGAACCAGAACCAGCGTCGTTAATCCATCTCGCCTTGCTCCGTAGCCATCTTAGATTGTATTGAATTCATTATTACAAAAGTTATATAGTATGTAACAATAATAAATTCTATTATATTCAGCATCGTTTAGGCAGTTTTCTAAACTCACCATTGTTCATTATTTCTGGATTCTTTTTTCCGGATGTGTTGCTACTGATGGTTGGTTTATGAGGGTATTCAGGTATATTCGCTAAAATGGAATGATGAATACGACGCACTGCATGTCGGCTGCACATTTGTATCAAGGTCCACTGATATTTTCTAGTCACCAAGTCTGTCTGTTGTACTAGTGTGATTTAGTCTTAATTTTTGGTTGTGGGGTTCATACTCAGACTCTTTATACTCACCGAGGTTTTAGTGGCACTAACATCGCATCCAAATAATCGCATGTTCATTTATCAAGAGCAGACGGACTGTATCGGCTGGTTTTGATCAACAGTTTTCACTCTCACTTGCAGCTTTGAGCTACACCAAGTCCTGCAATCAGCTAAAACCAGGGGCGTCATCCATTCGATCTTGGAATCTGCGCCCCGATTAATCATGCTTATGTTGATCGCCATATATACTTTGATGGGGGGTAGAGTGCGCGCTGCCTGGGTCTTCATCGCTCTACCCATGATCAATTCCAACAGTTATATCTTATTTCGCTGTATTCCCCTTGGCATCCAACGTCTGGCTGAAGTGCTGGTCACTATCCGCAGACTTGAGGTTAGCCATACATTCGGCATTCTCTTTGGAACACCCAAATCCCACTTTTGTACCTCGTAAATGTACATCATTTAGCTACAGTACTGAGATCTTGTCAGCGGGGTTGGGCAAGTTTATAGTTACTGATGAGGTATACAGAATTATTCCCATTCTCATCTTCATTGGTTTTACTTGGTTTTTGCATCATTTGAATAACACGAAATTTTACCATCAAACTCGTATGAACAATGTCTTGGTATCTACGTAAGAGTCAACAAACGGTTGTGAAGACAAGACATAAAGAGCTTTTATTATTACCCATAAAAACTGTCCGCCTTTCTAGAAGGCCATAGTACAACTACGAGCAGCTGATGGCTTTAAGGATGATTCCAAAAATTACCCGTATCCAGTTATAAAGTCTAGTGATGTGAAATATGATAATATACACTTTAGAACGGAGGATAATTTAGAGGTCAGACAAACCCAGTACAAGTGAGTTATGAAGTCTAGCGATGTGAAATGTGAATATATCAGTGACCATCTCTTTATTGGTCACAAGAACCTGAACCAGTGTCGTTAATCCATCCCGCCTTGCTCTGTAGCCATCTTAGATTGTATTGAATTCACTATTACAAAAGTTGCATAGTATGTAACAATTATAAATTCTATTATATTGTGTCTTGTAAATATTTCTATAATATTTGAGTTGGCAAATTGATGGTCTAGCGATTTCATTGTCACTTATACAATATTGGGTCTGTATTGGGCGGAGTGCCGTAATGGCAGATATAATTCATTTCTCAGTTTTTGTGTTCAGCTCAAACATCCGTCGAAATCACAAAAACTTCGCGAGACGCCAATAAAATTTTCCGCATCGTTTAGGCAGTTTTCTAAACTCACCATTGTTCATTATTTCTGGATTCCTTTTTTCCGGATGTGTTGCTACTGATGGTTGGTTTATGAGGCCATTCAGGTATATTCGCTAAAATGGAACGATGAATACGACGCACTGCATGTCGGCTGCACATTTGCATCAAGGTCCACTGATATTTTCTAGTCACCAGGTCTGTCTGTTGTACTCGTGTGATTTACTCTTAATTCTTGGTTGTGGGGTTCATACTCAGACTTGCACTTTTTACGTGATCTTTGTACTAACCGAGGTTTTAGAGGCACTAACATCGCATCCAAATAATCGCATGTTCTTTTATCAAGAGCAGACGGACTGTATCGGCTGGTTTTGAGCAACAGTTTTCTCTCTGACTTGCAGCTTTGAGCTACGCCAAGTCCTGCAATCAGCTAAAACCAGGGGCGTCATCCATTCGATCATGAAGTCTGCGCCCCGATTAATCATGCTTACATTGATTGCCAGTTATATTTTGACGGGGGGTAGAGTGCGCGCTACCTGGGTCTTCATCGCTCTACCCCTGATCAATTCCAACGGTCATATCTTATTCCGCTATATTCCCCTCGGCATCCAACGTCTGGCTGAAGTGCTGGTCACTATCCGCAGACTTGAGGTTAGCCATACGTTCGGCATTCGCTCCGGAACACCCAAATCCCACTTTTGTAACTTATAAATGTACATCATTCAGCTACAGTACCGAGATCAGGTCAGCGGGGTTGGGCAAGTTTATAGTCACTGGGAAGTAGAGTGACGGGGTATAGCGAATTATTTCTGTTCCTCATCTTCATTGGTTTTACTTGGTTTTTGCATCATTTGAATAACACGATATTTTACAATAAAACTCGCATGAACAATGTCTTGGTATCTACCTTAGAGTCAACAAACGTTTGTGGAGACGAAACTTGAGGCATCAGTACGAGCTTTTGTGATTACCCATAAAAACTGTCTGCCTTTGAATAGTAAACTCTAATTGGACTCCTACTGATAGATACTGAGTTTCCATCGTCAATTTTTGGTGCAAAAGTTTAACAGTGAAACGGTTAAGTATATACACTAATGAAATCGTTCATCTCCAGTTTACGATTGATAAACATGAATGGAGACCTAAAATTATATCCATATACTACATTATGTCGGATAATTCAAGGTAAAGGGAGACAACATTATATGACATGAAAATTATTACATAGTTACATACTTTGTTCTAATAAAGAACTTTTTTTCATGTAGAATATTTATGGTTATGGGGCCTCTCTCCAGACCCAGGCAAGAGTTTGATGATAACAAATAGAACAAAAGAATCAGGCAGCATAACATCTTGATTATACGACATCATTATTTTACTGATACCTCTCATCAGAATCAATCCAGCTCGGTCTTATTCAGTTAAATTAAAAATATCATTGTCTTTAATTTATAATTAACGTTATTGTTGAGTAATAAATATATATATATATATATACCTGGTGCAGGTTTTTGGGTGCAGGTTTTCAGTTTCTAGTGTTACTTTAGCACCCATATTTTTCGGTCAAATTTCCTGCTGTTCATTATTATTTTATATTTTTTGTTCCTTTGACTTAAAGCATTTACTGGAACTATTTACTGAAAGCATTTACTGGAACTATTTACTGAAAGCATTTACTGGAACTATTTACTGCTGTAATCAGCAATCTCATAATCTCTTCCAGTGTTACTTGGAAAATCGTAACGATTTCTTGATACAAAATAAAGTCAAATTTTTTATGAAATGGCCATCCAGGATTTCTCAATTTCACTATTCACTGTATTTTGTCACACGACAGATGAATGCGAGCTCAGCACGTTTTTGTGTGACTGATTCGGTAGTTCGGTAGTTTGGGTGTTCTTTTTTACCAGCAGTTCAGCGTCACCTTGTGCGTAAACAGTAAGCGTGTATTCTACATGTTGTAAACATTATTCCGCTATCGCTGTTTGACTTTTCTTAAACAAAAATAGCTGAATATTTTTTCACACTTGCAGGTTTCCTAATTGCTTTCTATTTGTGAATGTTATTTGCTTGACCTGGATAGCATTACATCCAGACGAAGTAAATTATCGAGAGTAGAAACAATTATTTAGTGGCCCCACTCTCACTTGCAGCCTGGAGCCACATGAAATGTTTAGATCATCTAAGACACAAGGTTCCATCAATCTTGCTGTCGGCCACAAAATTCATCATGCTTACGATGATAACCATTTATATTTTCATGAGCGGCAAGGCACATGTCGTGCCCCATGCGTCTTCATTGCTTTCCCTACAGTCAATTAAAACAGTGTCATCTTGTTTCACTATATTTCAAGGTCTGGCTGAAGTCTCTGTTCACAGACCACAGGTTAATCATGTGTTTCTGAACATCCTTGATATGAATTTGCACTCAATAAAATGGTCTCAAGATGATATCTGACTATGCCAGTGACAGGCTTTTATTTATTTGCTGCGCACTGTTTTCTTTATCATTAATTGGCACTTCTTCCATTATTTCTGTTGCAGTAAAATATTTTATGTGAAATCGGATTTTAGTGTTTCATTCAAAACTTATCTCTCAAAATGCATTTCCCGCCATAAATCTCGCAATATTCTACCTGCCCGGCTCACTTTTCGAACTACATGTCTTGTTTCTTAAGTTTGTTTCATTAAATTTGACACTACTTTCGAGTGTCAATCGGAACTAGGAGCCTTTCTCAGTACATACCTGGCCATCATCTCATCTAACTGAAGTGGAAAGTGTAAACATCGCAGTCTATGGGCACTCGGAATTCTGGCATAAATAGGAGGTCAACTGTTCTCCCTGCCTAGTTCGTCTGCATTGAAGGGACTTCCTCAGCGACATGAATGCGTCAACTACGCACAAGTTGTCACTAATACCACATTGCCGATGATTTTTGGTGAGAGGATATATTTCAAGACAAGAAGCAGCGAGCTGTGCATTTCGTATATATCTATTCTAAATCACAATTTTAGATGGAGACTGCATAAATAACTAAGACAAAATGCGCCTCAATTCAGGAGCATAACTTCTGTAATAACTTCTGTAATAACTCCTGTTATGACTTTGCAATAACATCTGTAATTACCTCTGTAATAAGTTCTGTATAAACTTCTGTAATTACTTCTATAATAAGGTCTGTAAAACTTCTATAACTTCCGTAAAATTCCTCCGTGGCATCTACAACATCCGGTCGATATGCATTATTGTAGGATGTAAAATTTTGGGCTTGCAGCCACCCATAATGGAATATTGTTTCAGGAGGACATCACATTGTGATTACAGACCATAGTAAAATATTGTTACATGCACTAGCCCCATACTAAACGCATCCCAATCTTTATTCATCCAGTCAAATCAAACACTCGAATATATTAATATTGGCGAAATTTTCCCGATTATTTGTAAATAAATCCTCATTAATTGCCACGTATCACCCTCACAGATTGTGCTAATCGAGTCTTTAATTAATGTTAATCATACAAAACTCATAGCTATTACTTTATTTCTGGTGTCCTTGTTCCACCACTGTGAGTGGAATTGACTTCTCTATTTCATCCATGCAACCATTGACATCTACAATCCCACCTCTCCCGTTTACCATCAGCCACCAGCCCCACCGTGCATGAAACTGACCTCTTTATTTAATTTATACAGCCACCCACGGTATCTACAATCCAACCTCTATCTTTCATATCTACCCCCAGTCCCCACCGTGCATGAAACTTACCTCAATTCATACAGCCACCCACGGCATCTACAATCCAACCTCTATCTTTCATATCTACCCCCAGTCCCCACCGTGCATGAAATTGACTGCTATTTAAAAGTAGACCCCTCCCATCTCGAGTATAGGAGCGATATTCCTGTTTATGTATTACAGATTTTTGTAATTTCCAGACTGGAGTTACACAATGTCAAAATGGCGTCAAAGATAAAAGGCTTCAATGCTGTGGTCTTTAGGATGTCTAGTCGACTAGTGGCATTGTCGCTAGTATTGACTTTCGTATTACTGGGTGGTACCCCCCAGGCTCATTGGGTCTTCATGACCCTGCCGATAATCAACTCAAGCTGTGTGATTTTGTATAAATTCATACCAAATGCTGTCCAAGACTTATTTGAGACTGCCATTACTACCCGTAGACTGGAGGTTCGTTTATAGCTGCACCAACTTGACAATACGTATGCAAATATACGGTGTTTCGAGCGCTATTATCATTTCCTGTAACTCGCTGTTGCCAGTAGTTGAGAAGTTATGCCACGATCTTCTTCAGAAAAAGTCAAGTTCAAGTTCAACAACAATCGTGGACATGGGGGAAAGTTTTACAATCCTTGTCAAAGTACTGAGATAATCATATATCACGATTCCTGCGCTTGCACTAACCCATAAAAGATTTGTATCGGTGTGGGTGATTTTAATACTTCATGGGTGCATATAGAATTAACAAAATTTTTGATCTGCGACTTGCATTACCAACAATATCAACATAGTATCTGAGGACCTGGCTTCGTCATACTTTCACTGACGTCTGTTCTTTGTACTATTTAACTATATCTGATTTGGTGCGCGTCCAAGTTGGTGCGCGTCCAAGTTGGTGCGTGTTCAAGTTGGTGAATGTCCAAGTTGGTGCGTGTTCAAGTTGCTGCGTATTCAAGTTGGCATGCCCAAGTTGGCATGTACCTGAATTGATCTGTGTCAAAGTTGGCATGAACCCGAGTTGGTGCATGTATCCAAGTTGGCATATATCCGAGTTGGCATGTATCCAAGTTGGTGTGTGTCCGAGTTGCATCAGATCTTACTTGAAAAGATCCATTCCATTCATGTTGGTGTGAAGTTGAAATGTGATTTTTTTGTCTTGTAAAAACTTAATAACTAGCATCGCCAGTTCTGTAGTAACTTTGAAGTTAAAATTCCCATGTTAATTTTCGCACCATCGATATATTTGTACGTTATATTAAGCATAGTCACATATTTATCTTTATCAAGCAATCTTTACATTTGAATCTGAAGGTATATTATGCTCAGTGTGCTTTGTGATCAAGCTAGATCCTCCATCCATAGATTTGTTAAGTATATGATCATTGGACCAAGGGCAGGTAATTTCCAGCGATATTTGTATTTTCAATTAAAAAATCTTTTTCTCAAGAACCGCTTGTCACAGAGCTCTCCAATTTGGCAGATATTATCCTTGGTTTGGTCTCCTTTAGATATGTTCGGCCAAGATTTCAAGTTGAGCCTTTAGATATGTTATCAGACCATGAAGCGGTAATTTCTGCTGATGTTTGTGATTTTCCTTAAAAAATTTTCTCAACAAACTTAAATTTTCTAAATGTTTTTAATGTTCCAAAAGAGTATTTTTAGGCTTCCTTGGCCTTTTGTTTTAATATCTGAATAAGTGCTCTGAGGCCTGTTTTAATATTTAAATAAGTGTTTTGACGTCTGTTTGGCCTATTGGTTTAATATCCGAGTGTTTAGAGGCCTCTTCGGCCTTTTTCTTTTTGTTTTGTTTGTTTTTATGGTTCTTATTTATTTTGCGACGGTTTTTTTCAGTATTTTTTCCAATAGTCAAGATAGTAAATTAAGGTCCCTTTGACCTCTCGTTATCGGTTATTTTGATTCAGTTTGCAAATCATTTTATTTTTTCCTCGTTCGGCTGAAGGCAGAAATAATCTCGCTCATTGAAAGCTATATCTGGAGTGGTCAAGATTTATTCATTATACGTACCATTAATGTCTTTGAAAACGTCACTCTGAAACTGACCCGTTCTTGTGAAGGTCTGCATTCTGTACGTCTTGTAATATAAAAAGTCCTCACTTGAAAATATCACGAAGGATGACGCTGATACTAAAAAAGATTATATGTTAAGACAAAACGTGTAGATGATTTTATTTGTCCCTATTTAATGAATGACTATTTGTTAGATAATTTTTGGCTCTAGTCCTCCTTCGATATCCAATGAATTATTGTCGGTGGACATGTTGTTTTAATGTTGTTAACCATATTTACACCCTATTTAGCGGTTAATTAATAAATCTATACTACTTAAAACAGCTTTTATCATTAATACCTACAAACTCAAAAATGAAATTTAGACATTTTTGAACACTCCTAATTCTGAGGTTAAAATAATAGGCCAACTAATATTTCTATTGAGCGCTCTTCTCCCAACAGGTTTATCTCCCTTGTTGATTGCTGCTTTCAGTCTTATCACGTCCCATCTCTATCTTCACCCACCCGTCCGACCTTTCAGCCTTCCACCGTGGTGGCACTAGCATTGGCATTACTATCATTTATTTAATTCCTCAACCTGGACCTGCTTTATGCTGGCTTCGCATTTACTTCACCACAGTTAGCCGAATGGTTTTCCTCAGTTGCCAAACATCCAATATCCTCACTTTCGATGGGGGTGGGGGTGGGGGGCTGGCTCTGTGATAATAATGGAGTGGGTGGGGCAAATTTCCACTGATGGCGCTAAATAACGGATGCTGTTGACAGTGGCAACTTAAGCAGTTTGCTTCAACATACTGACATCGGATGATATCGCGTCTCTGACCTGAGTAAATGAGGCGACATTCAATAGACGTCTCCCCGGGAAGGTCAACTGTCTGCCCCGGGAAGGTCGACTGTCTGCCCCCTGTCTGCCCCGGGAAGGTCGACTGTCTGCCCCGGGAAGGTCGACTCTCTGCCCCGGGGAGGTCGACTGTCTGCCCCGGGAAGGTCGACTGTCTGCCCCGGGAAGGTCGACTGTCTGCCCCGGGAAGGTCGACTATCTGACCCGGGAAGGTCGACTGTCTGACCCGGGAAGGTCGACTGTCTGCCCCGGGAAGGTCGACTGTCTGCCCCGGGAAGGTCGACTGTCGGCGCCGGGAAGGTCGACTGTCTGCCCCGGGAAGGTCGACTGTCGGCCCCGGGAAGGTCAACTGTCGGCC
>WURV02163575.1:0-15275 GCA_011762755.2 Epimenia babai
TGATGAGCCAATGTACGAAATGCGCTCGGTTCCTGACTGTGTTATACGCCCCTAGTTCTTTTTACGCTTTTTTTTAAAGAATCTCTCATCCACACTGCCCGGGTTTTTCTCGTGGGTGGGCTCGCAACGATTATTGTTGCCGCACCCGCGGCGGCAACTACCAAATGTCATCATCACTTAGAAAGTAATCCGCCATTTTGTACAAGTGGTATCATGTGACTTTCGGACCGTTGAGCGATCAGAAACGTCAGACGGATAGTGTAAATGACCTTCTGATTTATCGGAGGCGGGAGCGGGAGCCGAAAAAATCGGATAATGTAAATCCACTATAACATACTCAACAAGCATACTTCTTGTAACCTAGCATACTTATAACCTAGCATACTCATAACCTAACCTAGCATACTCATAACCTAGCATACTCATAACCTAGCATACAACCTAGCATACTCATAACCAAACATAGCATACTCATAACCTAGCATACTCACAACCTAAGCTAGCATACTGACACCATACCGAGAATACTTATAGCTACAACTAACCTAGCCTACTCCCGTATTGACCTGTAACCTGGCATATTCACATCCAACCAAGCATATTCACACCACATAAAACTCACATCTAGCATCGTGTACTCACGTCATCTCGATCGGAACGTAGCGAGAGATCAGAGAAGTTGTCGCGTTCCGTCCCGAGACTGGAGGTATCGCGAGCAGACGCGTACGATTCACTCGCGGAATTTTCCGATGTCAACTGAGACGCCGAGCACGACGAAGCCGACGACGTGGTTGACGACGGCTGCGGGTCGCTTCGTTGCGACGATCGTAGCCCGCCCACACCCGGGTTGCACCTGCGTAACGCGCGCACCCGATCGTTCTGCGACTGGTTGCTACGGGTCGACGTACGGATCCTCGCGTTCGCCGGTCGCTCGTACGTGCGCAGTGACACCGACCGCCCGAACAACGACGCGTCGACCGCCGCGTTGGATAAAACCATATCTCGCATCTCGTCCGTGTACGTGTCGATATCGGTTACCAGTAGTTTAGACGGCGACAGGCCGGACGATTTCAACGGCGACTTCTTCGCCGGCGATTTCCGCGACGGCGAAGGCGACGAATTTTGCGACGTCGCGGGAGAAACGCGTTGGTAACGATTCGCGCGTTTACGTTCTTTCGGCGGCAATTCCGGTGGAGTGTCGCCAACGTCGTCCGTGACGGGTGGCGTAGAAACGTCGGGTATCGTCGCCAACGTGAAGGATTCGCGTTCCTTCGTCCTCGCTTCCATCAGCGGCGCGTTTGCGATCATCTGGCGCCTGAAACTCTCGCGACGTATCGCGATGTGGGCCGATTTCGACTGGGGTGGCGCGTCGCTCGGCGAGACGTACTTGATCTGGACGCTCTTCACTTCATCCGCGGTCTCGTCGAGCGGTTCGCCATCTCCATGATCGCCGGTTTCCGAACTACAATCGCTGGGCGATTTACCCGCGTTGTCGCGACGAGAGACGTTCAAAATCGTGACGTCAGGATGAGAGATCGTGACGTTAACCGCCGGATCATTACGGACTTCATTCGCGTGGTGAAAACCGAGATTCTTCCTCGAGACCAAATCCGGACTGTTGGTGATGGCGGCGCGGGTTTGACCGGCGAGATCCGGCGTGCTGTTGCTCGTGGCGCGTGGGTACGGCGGCGGTGGTTTTGTATAATACGGCGCGTCGACGGCGTCGTATTTCTGCGACAACGACACGTGATTATGTTCGATTTGCGAGAACAAATCCGGCGTGCTGTACGTCGCGTGGATCACCTGGTTCTGATGTCCCTGATGGCCGCCGTATAATCCGTCGATCCGGTGCGCCGCCGCCGCCGCCGAATAGACCGAGTTTCCGGCATGGTAATCGAGTGGTTGAGACGAATATATTTCCGGTTGACTAAAGCCGACCAAGTTGGGGTAGGCGTAGAGATGAGACGGGCCGATGTTGTAAGCCGGGGCGTTCGGGTCAACCATGGAGGTCATCTGGTGCTGAATTAATCGTTGTTGCATGACGGCGTCGTAATCCGGTGTGGGTCGGTACGCCGGGAGTAGAGCCTGACGCCGCTGCGCGTCCATCAATTGTTGCTGTTGTTGCTGTTGTTGCTGGTGTTGCTGGTGTTGCTGTAATGCGTACTGCTCGTTACAGTTATCCGCAAACTGCTGCTGGGGGTCGTATTGCACCTGGTCGCCTGGGTTGGGGTGGGTCTGGTGGTCACTAGTATATGGGTGACCGTCGCTGGGCAGGACGTCTAGACTGTGCTGACTGGTGAGATATTCCTGGCTCACGCTGTGTTTAAAATCCCCACTACCTGATGATGGAACAATCCGGAACATGACAATTCACACGGAGATGTATGGACGGAAATGTTACTTAACACAGGGATGTATTTACAAAGGCTTTCATTCCTTTTAATGCGTTCATACTATCGAATAATAATAAATACGCAACATTTTAAACTGGCCATCAAGTAGTATTTGCTTTTTAAACATCACTGAAATCGAAAAAATATTCATTTAGGACAGGTAAACCATCAAACAATTGCCAGATAATTAAGGTAATGAAGGTAGCAATTCAGTGAAAATACAATAACTTTAACATTCACAGATCTTTTATTTATATCTCTCCTGTTAATTGTACACCACTAGGGTTACCTCCCATAATCGTGGGACATTTACATACTGTATCACTGGTGAAAGATTTTACATAATCATATACTCCAGCAATCGAAGACAAAAACTCGCTCAAAAACGAGACAACTACGAAAAATGACCGTCTGCCATTTTCGAACCGATGACCATTCAGTTACAAGTTGCAAACGCTGCAAACTGTTGTTGAATGAAAGGTGAGTGTTTCTGGGGACCTCACCTGACAGGCTGCTGTCCTCGGTCGTGTAATACACGCTGCTGTGTGAGTCGGTGACGTCAGGTAAGTCTTTTGTCACCTGCGTTGACAACTGGATATCACTGTAATGACAAAACCGAGTGTTAACGGGGGTAGACCATGTGGTTCTTTGAACAGCTGTAGGGAAAAGAGCAAAAACCTATACCGCTGATGGGACTCGAACCCACGACTTCCAGATAATCGATCTGGTGCTCTACCAACTGAGCTACAGGGGCAAGCTTTCTCCTGTGCATTTAGGTATTTAACACCGTTTTTTGAGAACCACTGTTGTTTAAAGTCTGTATATCATGCCAGCGATATACACAGGTATCTGTTCAAGCAGGATGGACTATAAATTGATTTCCCTCCAGCTATTAGAAGAACCACATTGGCTACGTCCAGTAACAACATGTCAATATAGAAAACACCGTAAAAATCAGCCAATCAATTTATGGTCCATCATGCTTGTACAGATGTCTGTG
Source organism: Epimenia babai (assembly GCA_011762755.2). Lineage (NCBI taxonomy): Eukaryota > Metazoa > Mollusca > Solenogastres > Cavibelonia > Epimeniidae > Epimenia > Epimenia babai. Next base: position 3,394 of record WURV02163575.1, read on the forward strand.
TATATAGCTGACATGATATACAGACTTTAAATATCAGTGGTTCTCAAAAAACGGTGTTAAATACCTAAATGCACAGGATAAAGCTTGCCCATGACAGGATAACGCTTGCCCACAATAGGATAACGCTTGCCCACAATAGGATAACACTTGCCCATGACAGGATAAAGCTTGCCCACATAACTAAGTTAAAAAAAGCAACAGACAGGTTATCTAGAGGTCGCAGGTTCGATTCCCATCAGAGGTATAGGTTTCTTTCTGCACATTTCCCTCCAACACCTGGTATAACACCCATGTAACACGATTGTTGCAAATTAATAAATCCGTCATCCTTGAAGCTCAGTGCACCCTCACTACCTTTACTGCAGTGCGACGATAAACGGCGACTATCTGGTGGCCAAACGACAGTCAGTCACAGGAAATTACTGGGAAAGCCAGGAAGCCCTTCCCATCGTTACTTCTATGAATATTCCTCTGTGTCGTCACAAATAAACGTAATTTTTACTTATGGCTAATTCGACCAGAGCAATCAGGATGGAAAAAGCACCTTGGCCCAACAAAAAAGGCTCAGCTCAACCAGCTGAACTCCCTCATTCCCTTCGTGGGTCGCGCGCGCGTCTCGGGAGGATGACGACGGAACAGAAATAAATTAGATTCATCGAGGCGTGCAGGTGTTGTTTAAATCGTTAAGTTTCTCACCAATGGTGTTAAAAAGAACGTGCAAGCCCTACTCAAGAACGGTGGTAATGAACAACGAAAAAGTTAAAGAAAAAACCAAATCAGTAATACTGGAAAGGATGCATGCGTTTGTAGGAGGTCTGAAGACATGAACGTCGTGCAGACATACAAAACAATGCAAAATGTTCCAGATGGTGTAAGAGGCCACGTCTGTGAAGTATCTTAGAAAACTAAACAATTTTTGTTTTTAAATAAATTTGCGTTTATCCCGTGAATCTATTTTAAACGCACGTAGAACTTCACTGAAGCTACACAAATAATTTAAAAAGACACGCATACGTTTACATTATACGTAAAAATTCCATGACAAAGTAAAAATCAAAATAAAACCTGTAAAGAGTAAGAAATAAGACATAATGACATGCTAGTGAGATCATACTGGTGAGAGACGTTCACAAGGTAATACCTAAGCAAGAAATACATATGAAACAAGCTTTTGTATACGCAAGTCTCACATATTATATGTCACAGGGCATGCTCTTTAATTTTATAGATTTTTTATTAAATTTTTTTTAGTAGACTCCTGTAATAGAATAGAAAAAAAGTCTGTTATAATTCATAATATAAATGAGTTAGTAACAATTAGGGGTAAGATCATGCTTACGGTAGTTCCTCAGGAGGTGGGGGTAGTAGATCTCCATCTGCGCTAGAGTCGCTGTTAGTAACGCTGTAACATGCAGGATTGCACGTGCCGCATCAAATAACTAACGCAGGTACGCGGGTGAGTGATGTCTTATTTACATAAAAATTTATCATTAGATGTGATTTTACATGAGGGCAAGTACTGTAGGTTACAAAAAAATTTATCATTAGATATGATTTTACATGAGGGCAAGTACTGTAGGTTACATAAAAATTTATCATTAGATATGATTTTACATGAGGGCAAGTACTGTAGGTTACATAAAAATTTACCATTAAATGGGCTTACACGAGGCCAAGTAGGTTACATAAAAACTTATCATTAGATATGATTTTACATGAGGGCAAGTACTGTAGGTTACATAAAAACTTATCATTAGATATGATTTTACATGAGGGCAAGTACTGTAGGTTACATAAAAATTTCTCGTTAAATGGGCTTACACGAGGCCATGTATGCCCGAAAACAGAACCAATATTTGGGTACTAAGAAACAGTAGGCCTCAAACAACAGACTTAATTGAAGACTTCTAATATGAGCCATCCAGCTCTCTGAGCTCTCTCCCCGAACGGGTGTGTCTTGAATATATTGGATTAAAAAAGTGAGAGCAGCGTCCAGCCAATGTGAAAGATCTCTGAATGTGTAGAAGACGCATTGGAATGAATTTCTGTGGCTTACTCGATGAAATTGTGGCATGGGATGCCCCGGTTCTGAACGGCGATCATAAAACCAAACTAGGAATATTTCATGATTCTAGGGGAGAAGTGTTATCAATAAATATTTGTGTTTTTTCCTAAAAATATATATGGAATCATATTCAGGTTTTGAAAAAAATGGTGCTCCACACTTTTGGCTGTTGGCGCACAAAGCCAAGACTGCGGGCGTGGTATGAAGATATGTTATAGACGTCAGTGGATGCGGGGGTGTTACCTCAAGGGGACCTTGTATGAATTGTAGAATGATCGCTGAAGTAGACACATGGCACATAAGTACTTGGCTGTATCGGGATCCTCCTGCAGATCACACGAAACATTTAAATCAGTTGTGCGCGCTGCTAGAGGAGACATTTGCCAGTATGTGGAACGAATGGGAGTGAGTAGATGAGGGTCTCGCGTCTGCCCGAACTGTGTTAACTACATTATATACGTTAGCTTCGTTAATCACCTATGATGAAGGTCACCTATGATGAAGGTCACCTATGATGAAGGTCACCTATGATGAAGGTCACCTATGATGAAGGTGTGATATGATGAAGGTCACCTATGATGAAGGTCACCTATGATGAAGGTCACCTATGATGAAGGTCACCTATGATGAATGTGTGATATGATGCAGGTCACCTATGATGAAGGTCACCTATGATGAAGGTCACCTATGATGAAGGTCTGATATGATGCAGGTCACCTATGATGAAGGTGTGATATGATGCAGGTCACCTAGGATGGAGGTCCGACATCTGCCTGAACTGTGTTAACTACGCTATATACACTAACTCTGTAAATCACGTACGATAGCCCAAGTAGCAAGTTAATTCCAGCCTACAGCACACATACACACACATCAAAACATTACTACTCGTGTAGTCAGCCATCACGTCGGCTCGGCTCACAGGCTAATCTACCATTCATATCACTCTTGGAGGGGAAGCAGTTAGTCGAGTGGTAGGAACACCGGACTCGTGACCTAAAGGTCGCGGGTTCGAAACTTCCCACTAGTTGACTTTTCTGCGGTGATCCTCAGCGAGTCATTTATCCCTGTTTGCTGGAGTAAACCCCATCTCTAAAATGGGTAGATGCTTGCTATTATCCTTGGCGGGGTGATATGTGAGTATCAAAGGTATTGTATATGCGCTGAATAGCTGCCAAAAACCATTTCATTGTAAACCGCATGTGAGAGCCTTTCTTGGCTGATACTTGCGGTCTATAAATGTTGTACTTTACCTTTACTTTCATTCACATAACACTATCAACTTATTGGGGAAGCAGTTAATTCAGTGGTAGGGACATGGGACTCGTAACAATACCAGAAGGTCACGGATTCGAAACTGTCCACCGGCTCAATTTGCCGAGCTCACTGCGCTCGACTGCTGGAGTAAACCTGTCTCTAAAATGAGTAGAGCTTTCATATCATCTTAGATGAGTTTCAAAGTTACTGTATATACGCTGAATAGCTGCCATAAACATCCATTGTAAACCTCATCTGACAGCCTTTATTGGCTGATACTTGCCATTGGCTGATACTTGCGGTCTATAAAGGCCGTACTTGACCCTTGACCCTTGACCTTCGACCCGTGATTGTCTATATTAAATAGACACGCACCAGTTGATAATGATGGCCTTTATTGTTGGATTCGGAAGATATCGACACGATCCTTTTCGAGTGAGTCACACCGGTAATCTCCGACCATCTGATGTCGGGAAACATCCATGAGATAAATACTTTTAAATCTTCATTAAAGTTCACACAATCAATCGATGGGGAAGACAAGCAGGCCTCCAAGTGGCTGAGGCTTTAGAAGTCAGTTGATGAATTGTACTCTCAATAGTAAGCTCTCATGAACGCTATTCACTTCCAGAAAACATGAAGGGAACAATTATGTATTGTGTATATTATATGTATTACAAGAATTAAAAGTTCCCTCTAGATCCTATATAAATGATGAGCATACTACTCCATATACATCCTACAGAAATTAAGAGTATACAGTTCTTCATATACATCCTAGGGAGCAGCTGGCGTAGTGGTTAGAGCATTCTCTATGTAAGAACTCTCTTTATGTAAAAACTGTATTATACTGTCTGTATACTCTTAATTTATGTAGGATGAATATGTGTGTATGTATTTATAAGCTGATTACCGAAGTAATCGTTATGATAGGCCATCCCGGGCCGATATACAAAGCTAGTCTATTGATGTGGTTAGCACGACAATCTGATTAGCCTCACTTATATGGGGTGGGGGAAAAACACCTAGTGTGAAATACCCATCCGAGTCTTGGTAGACAATTGACTTTTTTCCATTCACGCCACTGGTTCTAAATGTCTACATACGAGCTACATGTCCCTGGTTCAAATCCCGCTCTAACCAGTATATTAACTGTGGCATTTTTCGGGCTGAAAGCGCCTTAAACCCCATTGCCCATGGGGGTCTGGGTAGCCCTTGGAGTGTGGTTCTGTTGGGGCTTTTTCCCTCTGACGTTTGCTGTGCTTCAGATGCTGTGCTTTCAGATGAAAAACGCCACAGTTGGTATACCGGTTAGAGTGAGATTTCAACCAGGGACCCCTGGATACAAAGTCAAACGCTCTAACTACTACGCCAGCTGCCCCCTCTCGACATAACTAACACACCCATAAATCAATTATAGCCTTATGGCCATACTTCTCTGTGGTGGATGTCTGCCCATCGAGATACGTGCGCGAGATCCCAGCAAACGAGGTGCCCAAGTACAGCTCTTTACTGGATGAAGTCTGCTATGATGAAATATTCTTACGTAATAATTATGAATATTCATGATTAATAATACATATTCATGATTCATCGTGTGCATGCATAATTACTTATTATATACTGAGAGTAAATGATATATATATTCATTATGACGAATGCATCGTGCAATACCATGATGAATATATAGAGAGAGCTTTTAAACTCTGACATCTTATAAAATGATGGTAAATGACAACTTAAATGATTTATTTAAAACGCTCTATACAGGAATGGTTCATAATTTAAATCAATTTCCACTATGGAAAAATAACTGACATACTAAAAATTAAATTAAATATATATATATATATATATGGAATGCACAAAACTACAGAATGAAGAACAATAAAGTTGTAACACAACATAAATATTGTATGGAATAAATGGTAAAATTGCAAAAAATGCTTACAAAATTACTATAAATTGAATATCAAAATTTAAGACTACAATCTCAAATTGTAAGATAGAAGCAGGCAGAGAGTGGAAGTCAGTGACACATTAGACCACCCACGGTCACTAAAATTTGATCTATCAGTACCACGTGTGGGGAGAGACCGTTTCAAAAGTAATTTAAAATTTAAATTAAAACTTCAATAAATCAACAATAAATTCTGTTCCGTGTAAGTAATCGTATTACACGCGCGAATTTCAGCAATTTTCACAAGCCGTAGTAATATCGCGTAGAATTTGAATCTAAATTTCTAATAGATACAACTGGTCACAGTATAGGATAAGTTATTCAATGGGATTGAAAGACTGTAGGCTACCACTAATAAACATCATCCCAGTTTCCATGTTGTCCCACCGCACTCATCTCAAAATGAAAGTCAGCACACAAGCCCGGCTACTACCTCCTAACCCAGCATCGCCACAAGGATCAGGAGCAACTACTCCACCGTCCTCGTACCATTCCTCCCTGCACTGCTTCTACGGCGAACGTCGGAGAACGGCGAACGCACCTTAGCGACGTAGTACTCCATTCCGTATCCATCCAATCGCTGAATGCCACGTATGTACTGTATCTCGGCAGTGACTGGATGCACGCCGATCAACGTCTGGTGGATCGCCAAGACGTCCTTGAGGATCTCGAGCAACGTCGTCTGGTCACTGGTCAGCGTCTGCCAAACGACACACCAAGGAGAGTAACTACTGGTGTATAACTGTAGCGATTTTTATATCTAAAAAAATTTATTAAAAGTTGCATAAAACTCGAACAAACATAAAAGATGCAGTATATCTATGGCTGCAGCCAAGCCAGATAAAACATCCCTTACTTTCGCTTTTATGGACCTAAAGCATAAAGGATTAAACATCAAAAGAAAATATATGACGATAATAATAGAAAATTAGTCAGCAATGACCTCAAAATTATTTTTAAGGATGCAAATACATCGACCTTTTGATAATTACTCAAAAATAACTGAACAATTGAGACATATAACCTTAACTTTAAAAATGGACAGACATTATGCTATCACCAACCTATAGGTTTTTACTTACTTGACATGATTATTATTCAGGTCAGTCTGTATATTGGGCCAAAAACTGTCCACACAGCATACATGGATCGGCCTATATGTACATAGAGTGTTGACCTCATTAATAACTTAAGTACTTTCCTGTTAACTTGATACTCACAACCCCACCTATACATACATACAACGATGACCTCATTACTAACCAAGTACTTTCCTGTCAATTTGCTACCAACAACCTTGGGAAAAAAGTTCCATCAAAGGTAAAATCAGCGAACGTGTAGGATAAGTATATTGTGATACAATGGGAGGATAAGGAATATTCTGGAACGTTTGTTTACTGACCAATGTTTATACTGTCCAGAATGAGTCAGGCATGGAGGAAACGGTCTAAGCAAAGAGTAAACAGAAAAACTACCCAAAATTAGTGGTCCATGGCCCCATGCATGTGTACAGCAATATATGCCTCACTAGATCTGAACTCATCTAAACTGTTATTTATTTACATCTGAATTGTGGTTTTATATACATCTAAACTGTGGTTTTATATACATCTAAACTAGTTTTATATACATCTCAACTGGTTTTATATACATCTAAACTGGTTTATATACATCTAAACTGGTTTTATATACATCTAAACTGTGGTTTTATATACATCTAAACTGGTTTTATATACATCTAAACTGTGGTTTTATATACATCTAAACTGGTTTATATACATCTAAACTGTGGTTTTATATACATCTAAACTGGTTTATATACATCTGAACTGTGGTTTTTGTATGAATGTATAAACAAATACCCAGATGTCGTATTATATGAACCATAAATACCCAGATGCTGTATGATTGTATGAACCATAAATACCCAGATATTGTATGATTGTATAAACAATAGTTTCTCAGATATTGTATTATTGTATAAACAATAAATACCCGGATGTTTTATGATTGTATAAGAAATAACCGGAAGTTATATGACAATAAATACCCAGATATTGTTTTATAATATTAACAATAAATACTTGAATGTTGTATAATTAATATATAAACAATAAATACCCTGATGTATAATTATATGAACAAAATATACCAGGATGTCGTATGATTGCATAAACATTAAATACCCTGATGTTGTATCACTGTGTAAGCAAATACGCGGAGGTTATATGGCTGTATAAACAATAAATACCCGGATGTTGTGAGATTGTATGAACAATAATTGCTCGGATAATGTATGATTGTAGAAAAACAATAAATACCCGGAAGTTGTATGATTGTTTGAATAATAATTGCTTGCATATTGTAAGATTGTATCAACAACAAATACTCGGGAGCTGTATTTTGGTATAAACATTAAATACCCAGATGTATGATTAGATAAATAATAAATAATAAATACCCAGATGTTGTATGATTGTATTAACAATATATACACCACCACAGTGAGTCTACCTTTATGGTGGGTAGAACAAAAATGTACATACACACCTCATATAAAATTAAAATTAATGATTTAATAATTACAATAATATATCCTGATTACATCACCCTATCTCACAGCATTAAATAACAGGCCACAGAAATTACTCTTCTTACAAACTAATTAATAGTATGATGTAATAATATCTAATATAGCCGTGAATTATTAATGACATTAGGGGCGGGCAGTGGGTGTTCAGTGGGGTAACAATGCAGTTATATAACGCAGATGGATAACATAAACAGAATTCACATCAGACAGAATGAATAAAACAAAGTTAATGTAACATAATCCATATAAACTAAATCGAAATATTCAAAAAGGTAAAGGCGAGGTTTTGGTGCTACTTTATAATTAAATGTCAGTCGTGCGTACAACATTACCCTGTTACATCCCTAATATATTTTCATAATAAACCATTCCACTACAAATCTTTCTCAATATTCAAGCACAAAAATCTTATAATCATTGGTATCTATTTCATTCTCACTGTAAATGTACATGGTTGTATCTAACATTGATCTGTATCACCTGTATACTGTTAGATGTTAATTTTTCTATAATTTAAGTAATTACATTATAGTCTTAGACCATTAGGCTATTGTTTCATGTCAAGTGTATTTGACAGCTCTGCTAATAAGTACACTTTAAACGAATAAATTCCATTCCATGCATTCTATTTCCTATTTAGCAAATAACAGTGAATTATATACTTGACTTATATTAACCCTTACCACACTGACAACTGTACATTACATTAGTATGGCAATACAATTCTATGACAGCAGAGTACTAAGGGTTAAGGTACACTTTTCATATAGACTAGTAGACTAGTTCTAATGATCACAAACACTTTGAGGGTATATTACTTAATATCATAATAAGACAATTTCCTGAAGTTATTACTATCTTACAGTACTAATTGTGCACACGTGTGGGGTGGGGACTAAATTCCTGTGATAGTACTATCCCTGCAGGACTACGACATTAATGGAAATATATTATTTAATAAACGTATAGTAAGGGTATAGTAAAACATCAGGAATTAGCCGTCGAATCAACTTACAGCAGCCTAACACGAGAGACGATACATGGGAATATTTTCATGTAGAGGATACAACGTAACGTCTCCACCAACATTTATGTACATTCAACAGAACGGATTCGGACAGTAAACAACGCCGTTCACAGCACCACACGTGTATCTGCGACATTCGGCAGTAAAACCCATCCACACACACACACACACACACACACACACACGGCGCTCTGTCCACTCAACTGTTGACTGTTGACACAGTACGCGCTTTACTCGACTGAGTAAATAACGAGTCGAGAGGGTCATTACTCATACCCGGGGAATGAAAATGCCCCGTGCGTATGTAACCTTTAACCCGCGTTACCCCAACTCTCCCCGAACATCGACACACACGTCAAACGTCTTGTTACCCGATAAACCTGCGTGACACAGTTCTCGCGATGAATGTCATTATGCGAGCTCGTAAAATTCGTAAAATTCGCGTAGCTATCAACATAAAATAACTGTGTTCCCAATGGAACGATTACTCTCAGACCAACATTAAAAAGCTGTAATTATTCGAGAGACCCATTTAATATGTGAGGTCATGTCCTTAATAGTCTACGATGGGTGGTGTTTGAATTTTAATTATGTTGGCTATGGGCCTATAGTTGGGGTTGTACCACTCCTTCTAAACCTCCTTACCAATGTATTTAAGGAATATTTAAAATAATTTCTTAAATGCTGCTATCATTTGTTCACTAAATCTTACCATTCGTTCACTAAATCTTATCATTTGTTCACTAAATCTTATTTGTTCATTAAATCTTATCATTTGTTCATTAAATCTTATCACTTGTTCACTAAATCTTACCATTTGTTCATTAGATCTTATCATTTGTTCACTAAATCTTATCATTTGTTCACTAAATCTTATCATTTGTTCATTAAATCTTACCAGTTGTTCACTAAATCTTATTTGTTCATTAAATCTTATCATTTGTTCACTAAATCTTACTATTTGTTCGCTAAATCTTATCATTTGTTCATTAAATCTTACCATTTGTTCACTAAATCTTATCATTTGTTCATTAAATCTTACCATTTGTTCATTAAATCTTATCATTTGTTCACTAAATCTTACCATTTGTTCATTAAATCTTATCATTTGTTCATTAAATCTTATTTGTTCACTAAATCTTATCATTTGTTCACTAAATCTTATCATTTGTTCACTAAATCTTATCATTTGTTCATTAAATCTTAGCATTTGTTCACTAAATCTTATCGTTTGTTCATTAAATCTTACCATTTGTTCACTAAATCTTATCATTTGTTCATTAAATCTTACCAGTTGTTCATTAAATCTTATCATTTGTTCACTAAATCTAATTTGTTCATTAAATCTTATCGTTTGTTCATTAAATCTTACCATTTGTTCACTAAATCTTACCATTTGTTCACTAAATCTTACCATTTGTTCACTAAATCTTACCATTTGTTCACAAATCTTATCATTTGTTCACTAAATCTTATTTGTTCATTAAATCTTATCATTTGTTCATTAAATCTTATCATTTGTTCATTAAATCTTATCATTTGTTCATTAAATCTTATCATTTGTTCACTGCACCTTATTTGTTCACTAAATCTTACCATTTGTTCACTAAAATGTAACATTTGTTCATTAAATCTTACCATTTGTTCACTAAATCTTACCATTTGTTCACTAAATCTTACCATTTGTTCACAAATCTTACCATTTGCTCACTAAATCTTACCATTTTTCACTAAATCTCACCATTTGTTCACTAAATCTTACCATTTGCTCACTAAATCTTACCATTTTTCACTAAATCTCACCATTTGTTCATTAAATCTTACCGTTTGTTCACTGAATCTTACCAGTTGTTCACTAAATCTCACTATTTGTTCACTCAAACTAATCATTTGTTCATTTATTTACGCGAATTAAGATACACTCCTGTTGATATCGCACCTTTTAATGTAACATCTAATAATGTAATAAAATACCGTCACGAGAAATACGCCGTGGCAACCCAGAGCACCATGGTTACATGTACACATGATGTAGCTATTTACAATAACCGTACATCCCATTTAATGCGATAGCCTGATGTCAAATGCTGCTTTTATCACAATTATCCTCTAATATCACACATTTTAATAGAATATTCTTGTTAATATTACAATACATCTTTTAATAGAATTAATAGAATAATCCTAATTACACCATACCTTGCCGATAGAATACTCCTGCTGATGTTACATCATTTAATAGAATAAACCCCATTATCTAACACCTTTTAATACAATATTTCTGTTTATGAAACATGTTCTAATACTCCTGTTACTGGCACCTATTTTAATAGAATACTCGTGGAAAGAAATGCACAAAAACCTATCCCTGAGGTAAAGGGTTTTTTTCTGCATTTCTCTGCAGTTACTAAGAGAGCCACGATAGCTACCCCATTAACAGAAATAAAAATCTATTTGAGTACCATTACTGTGACCTCGTTGAAGAAAACATCGTCGTGCACATTTTACAAATTTTAATAAAGGATTAGAGTCCCAACCCTTACAATATTGCCCATGACTCAAGCAGTGATGGTGAACCATGACGGTTCACAACTAAATGATCGTTGGCCAAATCAAAGTGAAATTCAGTGAAGTATACTTACAGTCGGCAGTATGGGATACTGAATGAGGGCTTCTGGGATATGTTGGTCTGCTATGTGATCCCCAAATTCAGCTGCAAACACAAGAAAAGACCTTTGGCCATGATCAATTACTAGTCGTGATCTGATTGATCAATTACTGGTCGCGATCAATCACTAGTTGCGATCAATCACTAGTCGCGATCAATCACTAGTCGCGATCAATCACTAGTCGCGATCAATCACTAGTCGCGATCAATCACTAGTCGCGATCAATCACTAGTCGCGATCAATCACTAGTCGCGATCAATCACTAGTCGCGATCAATCACTAGTCGCGATCAATCACTAGTCGCGATCAAT
>WURV02163586.1:0-15275 GCA_011762755.2 Epimenia babai
CCAGCCGTGAATGTAGCGATAGGCCTCGCCCTTGTTGAGCTCGGAGATCGCCCCCGAGAGCGCGGGGCCCTGCCCGTCCGCGCGCAGGCTCGACGGGGCCTCGCGCCAAAACGACTCGTTCGCGCCAAACACCAGGCGGCCCTGAACGGCCCCCTGCCCGTGGTAGCGCGGCGCCATCCCGTCGTAGCCGCCCGCGCCCACGAAGGTCTCGAGCGCGTTCGCCTGCTGGGCGAGCCCCTGGATCGTCCCGCCGCCACCCGAGCACGCGACCTCGACCTCGGCCGCTGGCGGTGGCCAGGGGTGGGGCCAGGACGAGCTCAGCTCCTCGCGCGAGAGCGGCAGGTAGCCGTCGCACTCGTCGGGCGGTGGATCGGGGGGAGGCTCGCCGGTGTCGCCGGTGTCGCTCGTGTCGCTCGTGTCGTCCTCGCTGTCCGCCGTGTCGTCCGCCGTGGTCGAGCTCTCGGCGTCGGCGGATCCATCCGAGCCGTCGGTGTCGTCGGCCTGCTCGGCGCCCGTCAGCTCCGAGCCGGGGCTACAGGCGAGCGCGGCGATGACCGGCAGGGGAGACAACAAAGCGCGGACAACCGATCGTCCAGACATCTGAGCCATAATCAACATGCTACACCATCATGAGCACATATTTTGAATAATTAAAGTACCCTAATCTACCTATATCACCATCGCGGCCGACACCACGTGTAAATAATGTGGCCATGATGGCGTGAATCACATCGCTCATGATTCGGGCGTACAGCGCTCGTTTCATACCTGCTCAATTCGAGCCTGATCTCCCCATGAGGCTCAAAGCGCGCGGGCTTCGCAACGCGAGCGCTCGCCCAGGCCACTGCGTCATATTTGATCGCTCGATTGACGAATACTAATAGAGCTCGAGGGTCCAGACCTCGACGGCCGTGAAGCTCGCGCACGACAGCTCGATCGCGAAGTCCAGGATCTTCCCGGGCGTCTCCTGGGTCGTCAGCACGCGCAGGACCGGCCCGAGGCGCATGCGCCCGTCGACGACCTCGGCCTCGATCCCGTGACAGTAGCTGCTCGCGCCCGCGAGGGGATCGTCGGGATCCTGGACGAAGTGGCTGCGCACACACCACTCCTCGCCGTCGGGATCGCCGGCCTCGATCGGCGCCTCGACATGGAAAGTGATCATCTCCAGGCCCTGGTTGCCGACGACGATCTCGACGCGCGCGCCGTCTCGCCAGGCTTCGAGTCCATCCTCGGTCACCGTACCGATCTCGATCGGCCGCTGGTCGCCGCCCGCCTCGAGCTCACCCATCTCGACCTCACCCGCCTCGATCCCCACACTGGACGACGCTCGGTCCACGTCCAGCCCGCAGCCACCCCACGCGAACGCCACGAGCGACGCCAGGATGAAACGCGCGACGGGGTGAGCCTCCTCCACCGAGGCACTGTACGCCGTCGCTTGACGGAGCTCGAAAAATGAGACACAGATGTCTCATCTGAGACTTCATGGCCTCGAAACCAAAGATCCTCGACGCAGCTGCCCGGCTGCTGTCGACGCGCCCCGCCGCGACCCTCGCCGACATCGCCAAGGAAGCAGGGGTCGGCCGGGCGACGCTCCATCGCCACTTTGGTAGCCGCCAGGCCCTCGTCGAGGAGCTCGCGCGCGAGTGCATCACGGCCATCGACGAGGCCTGCGCGCCCATCCCCTTTTACGGCCAAGCCGCGTCGTCCAGCTTCCGCCAGATGCTCGAGGCGATCTTGCCTCTGGGCCCGCGCTTCGCCTTCTTGGCCTATCAGCCGATCTCCGAGCACGACCCGGCGATCGCCGAGGCCCTCGCCGCCCAGACCCGGGCCAGCGAAGAGCTCATCGAGGCCATGAAGGTCGAGGGCGCCATCGCGGCGGACGTGCCGACGAGCTGGTTTCGGCGGGCGATGGACGGGCTCATCTACACGGCCTGGCTCGGCGTGAGCGAGGGAGACCTCGCGCCCAACGACGCGGCGCGCTTCGTCGAGCGGACCTTGCTGCGCGGGCTCGCGCGCCCCTGCATCCCCTCCTCATGACTTCGACCATGACCTCCCCCACGGCCTCCTCATGACGCGATCGATACGACAGCTTCACTCGCTGGCCCCGAGTCTGGCCCTGAGCCTCGCGCTCGCGTCGGCGGCTTGCCTCGACGACGCCCAGCCGGGCTCGGCGGACGGCACCGACTCGAGCGAGCTCGACGGTGAGCCGAGGCCGCCGAGCTACGTCCCGCTGCCCCCGGAAGCCCGGCTGCGCCGCGCGAGCATGGTCATCCGTGGGATCCCGCCCTCGCTCGAGGACTACGCGACGATCTCGGCCGACCCCGAGGCCTACGCCGAGCTCGTCGACGCGTACCTCGACTCGCCGGAGTTCGGCGAGATGGTCCGGCAGTACTTCAGCGAGTGGATGGAGCTCGATCAGGCGGCCGACATCTGCCCGGCCGGGTTCCCGGCGATCGGCGAGCTCGCGGGGCTCGGAACCCACGAGCTCAATCAATCGATCATGCAGGCCGCGGGGCGCCTGGCCGAGCACGTCGTCGTCGAAGACCGCCCGTGGTCCGAGATCGTCACCGCCGACTACACGCTGGCCGATCAGACCGTGGCGACGGTCTGGGGCCTGCCCTACGACGGTCAGACCGGCGGCTGGCAGGTCACCCGCTACACCGACGGGCGCCCGGCCGCGGGCGTGCTGTCTGACGGCTGGGTGTTCACGCGCATGCCGAGCACGCAAAACAACCGCCAGCGCGAGCGCGCCTCGCTGATCGCCAGCGCGCTGATCTGCCACGACTACCCGGGCCGCCCCGTCGAGATCCCGGCCGAGCTCGACCTGACCTCCGAGGCCGCCCTCCACGACGCGATCGCCAACAACGTGGTCTGCGTGGGCTGCCACCACACCCTCGATCCCCTGGCCAGCTTCTTCGCGGTCCACTACGCCCTGCGCCTGCCCGAGTACGAGACCAGCTACCCGCTGGTCCAGTACACGCCCGAGGCCGCCGCCGACTACGGGCCCCCGGCCTGGTACGGCCAGCCCGCCAGCGACCTGGCTGAGCTCGGCGAGCTGATCGCCAGCGATCCCCGCTTCGTGTCCTGCGCGGTCCGACGCTTTTACGCGGAGCTGACCCACCAACGCCTCGCCGCGATCCCCCGCTGGGAGGTCGCGCGCTTCGTGCCCGCGTTCGAAAGCAGCGGCCTGAACGTCAAGGCTCTGGTCAGGGCGATCGTCAGCGAGCCCAGCTTCGCCGCGAGCGCGGTCCGCGACGACGTCGAGGCCCCCGCCGAGCTCCCCGCCGTCGACGTCGGGCTGCTCCGGGCGACGCCCCAGCAGCTCGACCGCGCGCTCTTCGATCTCACCGGCTACCGCTGGCTGGCCAACGTCGAGTTCGACCTCGGCGGGGGCGTCGTCGGCCAGGTCCCGATGATGCGCGACTACCTGTGGGGCTACCGAACCCTCGCCGGCGGGCCCAACAATTTCGACACCGTCGAGCATCGCCGGACCGTGGATCCAACCACCGTCTTGGTGCTCCGCAACCTCGCCGAGCGAGCGGCGCGCGAGGTCGTCCTCGCCGACGCCCAGGGCGCGGGCAACCTCGTGCACGACGCCGACGCCCTCGCCGGCGATCCCGACGCGGTGCGCGCCCAGCTCGTCGAGCTCGAGCTGCGCCTCTACGGCGCCCGCGTCGACGCTGACGACCCCGCCGTCGACGCTGCGTTCGCCCTGTATCAGGCCGCGGTTCGAAGCTCCGGCGACCCCCTCCGCGCCTGGGAGCTGACCCTCGCGGCGATGCTCCAAGACCCCCGCATGTTGACCTTTTGACGGATCGCTCGAGCCGACCATGACCACACGACGCAGCTTTCTTCGCTACGGCCTCAGCGCGGCGTCGGCCCTCGCCGCGGGCTGGGCCCTCCCGAGCCTGCGCGCTCGCGCGGGAGCCCGGGGACCCTGTCGACTGGTGATCGTGCTCGCCTACGGCGGGTGGGATCCAACCTGGGTCTTCGACCCCAAGCCCGACAGCGACGAGGTCGACCTGATCCCCGGCGACGTCCAGATGTTTGGCGATCTGGCCATCTGGACCGACCCCTCGCGGCCGGCGGTGACCGAGTTCTTCAGCGAGTGGGGCAGCCGCAGCGCCGTGATCAACGGCGTGTCCGTCGAGTCCCTCGCCCACGAGACCTGCGCCAAGGTCATGCTCACGGGTGACGCCGAGGGCGAGCGGCCCGACCTCGGAGCGCGGGTCGCCGATCACAACGGCCGCGAGCTCGCCCTGCCTTATCTGACGCTCTCGCCCCACGCCAAAAACCGCGGGCTCGAGGCTCAGGCCGGGGCGCTCGGCGACAGCAACCAACTCATGGCCCTGGCCAGCGGCGAGCTCGCCTGGCCGGCCCCAGGCGAGCTGTGGCCCGACCCTGGCCTGGACCTGAGCGAAGGTGAGCGCGAGCTCGTGGCTGCCTACCTCGAAACACGCGGTCGGGCCGTCCGCGACACCCACGCCGACAGCCCGCGCAGCGCGGCGCTCCTCGACGACTATCTTGCGTCGGTCGCTCGCGCCGAGCGACTCCAGGCCAACGCTCGAGCAGGCGGCGCGCTGGCCAATGCGCAGCTGTTCGAGAGCACCGAGTCCCCCTGGGACCACGTCGCCGGCGCGTTCGCGGACGGGCTGAGCCAGGTCGCGCTCATCCAGCCC
Source organism: Epimenia babai (assembly GCA_011762755.2). Taxonomy (NCBI): domain Eukaryota; kingdom Metazoa; phylum Mollusca; class Solenogastres; order Cavibelonia; family Epimeniidae; genus Epimenia; species Epimenia babai. Next base: position 4,680 of record WURV02163586.1, read on the forward strand.
AACCTCTACTGGGACACCCACGCCTACAACTCGGAGCAGGGCCCCGCCTACGAGGAGCTGTTTGCCACGCTGAGCGCCCTGATGGCCGCGCTCGCGGGCGCCGGGGTCCTCGATGACACGGTCGTGCTCGCGCTGTCGGAGATGGGTCGCACGCCGCGGCACAACAGCCTCGGTGGCAAGGATCACTGGCCGTGGACCAGCGCCATGCTGGTCGGACCCAACCTCGCTAGCTCGCGCGTCGTCGGCCGGACGGACGCGTGGCTGCGACCCGAGCCCGACGAGCCCGCGCTCCACGCCGGGCACGTCCTCGCGACTGCAGCCCGGCTGGTCGGGGCTGACCCCACGAGCTGGTACACGCAGGAGCCGATCGATGCGCTGCTGGGCTGACCTCCTCGCGCGGGTGGCCCTCCTCGGCGCGCTCGCATTCGCGCTCGCGCTCTCGGGGTGTGACGGCGACGACGGGCCCAACGGGAGCGACGACACGGACGCGGACTCGGACACGGGCGCGCCTGCGGACGTCTGTGAGCACGACGGCGTCCCCTTGACCTGGGCGAGCTTCGGCGACGCCTTCACCCGCGACTGGTGCCGGGGCTGCCACTCGCCCGAGCTCGCGGACGGCCAGCGCAGCGGGGCCCCCCTCGGGGTCGACTTCGGCTCGCGCGCGGACGTGCTCGAGCTCCTCGATCGCGTCGAGGCGCGCGCCGCCGACGAGCCACCGACCATGCCCCCGGCCGGTGGACCGAGCGCGGAGGAGCTCGAGCTCCTCCGCGCGTGGCTCGACTGCGGCGCGCCCTGAAGAGGCGCACACCGCCGGCGAGCCCTGAAGAGGCGCACGCCGCCGGCGAGCCGCCGCCATGCCCGCCGGTCGACCGAGCTCGGAGCGAGGTCGAGCTGCTTCGCGCTCGGCTCGGTCCGACCCCGCCAGAAAAATGTGCGGCTCGCTCCGACGGATCCAGCAAAAAAGAAGCCCTGCCCCACGTGCGGCCACGCGTAGCCACGCCCGCAGCTCGCCCGGCAGCTTCCGGCCGCGCGCGAGCAGTGGTGCTACACCGGCCTCCATGAGCAAGCTCCCACCCGGGCCTCGCTTCACCATCCCGACCACCTACGAGATCGCCACCCGGCCCGTGTCCTCCCTGCTGGAGTGGTTCGAGGAGTACGGCGACCCCATGCTCTTGCACTCGCTCAACGGCGACGTGGTCGCGACGGCCCGCCCGGACCTGATCAAGGCGATCTTCGCCAACCGCGACCCCGAACTGTTCCGGCCCTTCGCGACCGAGGCCGGGGCAGCGGTGTTCGGCGAGCGCACGGTCCTGGCCATGTTCGGCGCCGAACACAAGCGCGAGCGCAAGCTCCTGATGCCCTCCTTCCACGGCGAGCGCATGCGGGCCTACGGCCAGGTCATGGCCGAGTCGGCCCGCCGCGCCCTCTCGGCGCTCGCGCCTGGCGAGGAGTTTCTGGGCCACACCCTGGGCACGCAGATCTCGCTCGAGGCCATCGTCCGCGCCGTGTTCGGCGTGACCGGCGAGGAGCAGATCTCTGCCCACCAGCGCGCCGTCTCGGCGACCCTCGACGCGGTCAAGCCCTTCTTCATCTTCTCCAAGAAGCTGCAGGTCGCGCCCTTCGGCCTCGGCCCCTGGGCGACCTACCAAAAGATCTCCGCCGAGTTCGACGCGCTGCTCCACGCGCAGATCGAGGCCCTGCGCGGCGAGACCGCGGGCCGCGAGGACATCCTCTCGCTCATGCTCGAGGCCCGCTACGAGGACGGCGAGGCCATGACCGACGAGCACATCCGCGACGAGCTGCGGACCCTGCTCTTCGCCGGCCACGAGACCACGGCGATCACCCTGGCCTGGGCCCTGTTTGCGATCCACCACTACCCGGGGATCCGCGCGCGACTGCTCGACGAGATCGACGGCCTCGGGCCCGACGCCGACCCGGCCACGCTCGCTCGCCTGCCCTACCTCAGCGCCGTCGTCGACGAGACCCTGCGCCGCTTCCCCGTCGTCGAGGTCGTGTTTCGGGTCCTGCGCAAGCCGTGGCGCTTCGGCGACTACGACCTGCCCGTGGGCATGAGCGTGGCGCCGGCGATCCCGGCGGTCCACCTCGACCCCGAGCTCTACCCCGACCCCTACGCCTTCAAACCCGAGCGCTTCTTGAACCACAAGCCCAAGCCCTACGAGTACCTGCCCTTTGGCGGCGGCAGCCGGCGCTGCATCGGCGCGGCGTTCTCGCTGTTCGAGTCGCGCGTGGCCCTGGCGACGGCGCTGCGCGAGTTCGAGTTCGACCTGCTCGAGACCGAGGTCCCGGAGATCGTGCGCCGCAACGTGACGCTCGGGCCCGGGGGCGGGGTCCGCCTGCGCATGCGGGGCAAGCGGGGCGCGGCCTGAGCTCTGAGGCGCTCCCCTCGGCGTGAACCTGCCGTGAACCTGCAAAGCAGCGACCCGAGCTCTCAGGCGCTCCCCTCGGCGTGAACCTGCAGCAGCCCCTCCTCGCCCGGGACCCCGACCCGCAGCGGGAAGCCGTAGTGCCCCGTCGCCCGGCTGACGTAGAGCCGGTTGCGCCCGTGCGCCCAAAAGCCGTGATCGGGGACCTTGGACAGGAGGCTGACCGCCGTCCAGGGCAGCCCGAGGCTGACGAGGCCAATCTGTCCGCCGTGGGTGTGACCCGAGAGCACGAGGTCGGCCTCGCCGTCGGGCAGATGCGCAAAGGCCCCGGGATCGTGGAGCAGGACGACGCGCAGCGCTCCGGGTACGCGCGGCCACACGCGCGAGATGGTCTGCGCGTGCTGGGCCCGGCTCTGGTCGCCCCAACAAAAGTCCATGCCGACGATCTGCACGGGGCCCGCGGGCGTGTCGACGACCACGGCCTCGTCGACGAGCAGACGAACGCCGACGGCCGCGAGCTCGCGAGCGACCATCTCGGGGACCTCGAGGTCATGGTTGCCGCGGCAGGCGAACACCCGCCCCTCGTAGGCCCGCAGCGGCGCGAGGGCCTCGGCCAGGCAGCCCGGCGTGCCCTGAGACTCCATGGTCAGGTAGTCGCCGGTCAGCAAGATGAGGTCGGGCTCGGCGTCCACGGCCCGCTGGGCGACGCCGCGCAGCCGCGCCACGGACATGAAGGGGCCGAGGTGGGGGTCGGTGATCTGGACGATCCGCAGAGGTCGCGCGCTGCGAGCCGAGCCGTGCGCGCGCCGCTGTAGCTGGGCCACGGGCTCGCCGTCGAGGACGAGATCGACGGCTCGGTCGACGTTGCGCAGGCTCTGCCACAGACCGACGAGGCCGACGGCGAAGGGCACCCACCAGCCAAGCGGCGGCAGCCCGAGCGCGGCGGCCACGGCCCAGGGCATGGCCAGGAAGGTCGCGCCCGCCCACCACAGGCCCGCCCAGCTCACGAGCACGCGCCAGGGCCAGCCGCGCAGCCGCGGGAAGGTGAGCGCGGCGAAGTGCAGGTAAGTCGCGACCTGCAGCCAGATGACCACGAGCTCGAGCCCGAGGGCCGCGAAGTGAGGCCAGAGCGCGACGCTGACGAGGCCGTGGACACCGAGCAGGACGCCCGCGAAGGTCGCGAACATGCGCCCACGCCGAAGCCCCGCGACGGTGACCACGCCGACCCAGGCGGCGAGGGTCAGCACCAAAAAGTAGCTCTCGGGCCACGAGTCGAGCATGACGATGGTTCTATTTAGCCTGATCTCCTGGCCAACTGACAGGCTAGAGCCGCCGATCCAGGCGGTGGTTGGCGCGCTTCGCCGGCCACGCGCGCCCGGGGTCACGTGGCCGGCGTCGATGTCAGCTCACCCGCGGCGACCCCCCTCCTCACTCGCGCAGCTTGGAGCCGCGAATCCGCTCGAGCACCGCGTGGACCGTGCTCGAGTACCCGCGCTCGTCGAGCGCGGCTTCGAGCCGACGATTGACGAGCGCACGCTCGAACGCGCGCCCCCGCCCGTCCTCGCTCAGGTCGTGAAACACGGGATGAAAGCGGAGCTCGCGGGGCGCGCGCGGGCGGTAGGCGCCAGCGAGCTCCTCGATCATCGCGTCTTCGTCTCGCTCTGGGTCGCTCATCGAAGCTCCATCGACACGTCGACGCCGCGCTGCCCGAGGCACTCGAGCAGCAGCCTCCGGGCGCGGGTGAAGTTTTGCAAGAAGGTGTTCTTCTTCATGTTCAGGCGTGCGGCGAGGGTCGCGTCGTGTTCGCCGCCGCGGGCCTTGAGCCGGGCCGTCAGCGCCAGGCCCGGCTTGTTGGGCAGCGCCTCGCGGCACTCGTGAATGATCGCCCGCAGGTGGGGATCGGGCGGTCGGGCCTCGACGCGCACGCGCTCATCGAGGCCCGCGGCGAGCACCTGGGGATCGACCGCGGTGCTTCGACGCTTGCGGACCTCGCTGATCGCCAGGTTGCGGCTGATCCGGTGGGCGAGACGGAGCAGGCCGTTGGCCTTGCCGTCGGGCTCGAAGCGCGGGGCGACCTGCCAGACCCGCAGCAGCACCTCCTGGAGCACGGCCTCGACGTCCACCGTACGCGCGAAGCTGGCCAGCGCGCGACGCAGTGGTTCCTCGGCCTGGCTCATCCAGGCTGCGAAGGCCTCGGCGTCACCGGCCGCGATGCCCGCGAGATGGACGTCGAGGTCGCTCATCGCGACGGGGCCTCCACGCCAGCCGGCGTTTTCATCCCAGCCGGCGCTTGCATCCCAGCCGGGGTCTCTACGGCCTCGGCGGAATCCTCGACGCTGCAGCGGGCGAGGAAGTAGCCCGCCGCGAGGACGGCCAAAACGATCAGGAACACGACCCACACCGAGCGACTCGAGCGATGCCGAGGCTCGCGCCCATCCGCCCGGGGCTCGGCCTCGGCCTCGCCCTCGCCCGCCTGGGCGTCCTGTGCCCCGGCCGCGAAGAGCTCGGCGAGGCCCTCGATCGGGATCTCGGTCGAGTACTCGATCTCGAGGCTCAACGCCGCGCTGCTCTCGGCGGCGGCGAACCCGTCGTCGTCGCTGATCCCGATCCGGAGCCTGGTCGAGGCCTCCGGGGGCGCGACCCCGACGGCGGTCCGTAGCCCGAGGCCCTCGACGCTGAGCCCGTGGGCGAGCTCGTGGGGCTGAACGAGGCGCAGCCGCTCGCCGCCGGGTTCGACGGTGAGGTCCTCGGTGACGGCGATCCAGCTGGTCAGGCGCGTGGCGATCTGAAACGCGAGCCCGACCTCCTCGATGGCGCGATCGAGGCGAGGCTGGTCCAGGCTGCCGCCGGCCGAGAGCTCCATCTCGAGATCCCCGACGCGCTCCCGACCGAACAGGGCGCTCACACCGTGAGCACCCTCGCCGCGGATCAGCTCGGGGACCGCGATCCGGGCCTCGAAGGGCCCCCGGGCCGTCCGACCGCGCACGGTCAGCTCACCGGACCCGCGGGTCCGCAGGGCGAGCAACACCGGCGCGCCCGCGTAGAGGTCCGGCGGCGCCCGGCTCGCGAGCTCGACGAGGGCCGCCCCCTCGACGCGAAGATCACTGACCAGCGGCGCGCAGGTCCGGGCCAGCAGCCCAGGCAGCGCGCGCTCGACGTCCTCGTCGAGGCCGATGATCAGCTCGGCCCCTCGCCCGGCCCGGGCCGCGGCCTCGGTCAGCGAGCGGTTGACCGCCGCGCCCACACCCACAGTGTGCAGCCGCGCCCCGTCGGGCAGCTCTCGAATCAGGGTCTGAACGATCTCCTGCTCGAAGCCGATGTAGCCGTCGGTCACGAGCACGACCTGGCGCTGGCTGTCGGGCCGCAGCGGACGCAGGGCCTCGAGGATCGCCTCGCGCATCTCGGTCCCGCCGCTGGTCTGCAGGTCCCCGAGCCAGGCCTTGGCCGCGCGCTTGCCTTCGCGGGTCGCGGCGATCGGGTAGCTCTGAAAGCGTCGCGGGCGGGTCCCAAACTCGATCAGCTCGACGCGGTCGGTCGGACCGAGGTTGTCGATCATCGCCTCGATGATCCGCTTGGCCTGGGCAAGCGGTCGGCCGGTCATGGACCCGCTGGTGTCGATGAGCACGATCAGATCGCGGACCATGGGCCGAAGACCCCCGCCCACCTCCGCCCGGGCCAGGGGCGGGACCAGGGTCAAGAGCGCGAAGCTGTCGCCGCCGTGAACGGGATCGGCCGGTCGCGCCGCGATCAGGCTCGCGCCGACCTCGGGCCGAGCCACGGGCCAGCGCACGACCACGTCACGATCGAGGGCCTCACCCTCGGGGTCACCTGCAAAACCCACGCGCGTCGGCTCGCCCGCCGCCGCTCCACCGCGGCGCGACCCCACGGCGGCCTCACCCTCGAGATCAGCTCCACCCCCCATACCCCTCGGCTCACCCGCCGCCGCTCCGGCCCGACCCGGCCCGACGGTCAAGCGGTGGCTGCTCGACTCGGGCCGACCCGTCAGCGCGTCGGTGATCACCAGGGCGAGGCTGGCCCGAGCCCCGGTGCTCGGCCCGGCCGCGAGGCCCGGCGAGGCGACCGCCACGAAGACCCTGGCCGCGTCCGGGACCCGGCCTGTCGCGCCCATGTAGCGCGGCCCGACGACCGTGGGAAAGCGCCACTCCCAGGCGCCCTCGTCGAGCCAGCGCAGCGGCTGATCGACGGTGACCTCCGCGACCAGCTCGGACCGCGGCGGGACGTTGGTGATCGCCTGGGTGAACAGGCTGCTGCGGTCTTGCTCGAGCAGGCTCGCCGTACGCCCCTCGATCATCGCTTGCTCGAAGCGCTCGCGGGCGCGCTGCTTTTTGTCGACCTCCCCGACGACCCGGCGATCCCCGACGGTGAAGCAAAACCCGCTCACCGCCCCGTCGCTCGGCAGCGGCAGGAGATACTCGACATCGAGGGGCCTGGCCTGGGGATTGACGAAGCGCTGGGTCAGGACCACGCGCGCGACCCCTGCTCCGGCCTCGACCTCGAGCTCGGTCTGGCGGAGCGGAAGCGCGCGGCCATCGACCGCGACCAGGCGACCGCCAGCGCGCGTCGACGGGCTCGAGGAGTTGGGGGAAGCGCTCGGGATCATCGTTTGGGCGGGCATTCTCGCATCTCCTGGCGGGCTTCGCCGAGCCAACGCGAGGGCCTCGAGATTGGTGACAAAAATTTTGGGACCGCGAACTCGCTAAGATGGCGCGGGTATGGCGCGCACCTTCGACCACGTCCTGATCATCATGTTCGAGAACGAGTACCGCTCGTACGTGATGGCGAACCCCTACATGCGCTGGCTCGCGAGCCGGGGCGTCGACATGGCCAACTACCACGGGGCCATGCACCCCTCGCAGCCCAACTACGTCGCCTCGGCGGCGGGTCAGCTGTGCGGCGTCACCGACGACGACGACCCCCGAGCGCCGGGCTCGGGCGCGACCCTCGACGCGCCGTGCATCGTCGACCTCATGCAGCCCGGCTGCGACGGCTCGCTGAAGATCGAGTGGAAGGCCTACATGGAGGACTACAGCGGCGCGCTGACCTGGGTCGACGCGCCGCCCTACTACACCAAGCACAACCCCTTTTACCTGTTCGACAGCGTCCAGCGCAGCGAGGCGCGCAAGCGCAGGATCGTCGACGCCAGCGAGCTGCTCCGTGACCTCGAGGCCGGCGAGCTGCCCAACTACTGCTGGCTGACGCCGAACATCTGGAACGACGGCCACTACCTGCGCGGGACCACGGACACGCCCAACATCCGCGACCTGCTCGTCAACCAGATCGCCGACTGGCTCGCGCAGCTGTTTGGCCCCCAGGGGCTGAACCTCCCGGGGCCCGGCAGCAAGCTCCCGCCCAAGACCCTGGTCGTCGTGACCTTCGACGAGGCCGACTACGAGTCCAACCCCGGCGGCACCTACTACGAGGGGCCCAACCAGATCTACACGGTCTTGCTCGGCGACCTCGAGGCGATCGTCCCGGGGACGGTGATCCACGAGGGCTACAACCACTACTCGCTGCTGCGGACGATCGAAGACAATTTCAATTTGGGCTCGCTCGGGACCAACGACGCGGCCGCGGGCGCGCTGCGCTTTTTGAAGGGTGAGCGCTTTCGTTGGGGCAACCCCGCCAACCTCGCGCCGCCAGCGATCGCCAAAAACGGCGAGTACACACCCTACGCGACGACCTCCGGGGTCGCGTTGGGGACCTACGGCGACCGGGCCTACCTCGTCAGCCAGGGCGACGGGACCGACGACGCGCCCTGGTGGGCCAGCTTCGACGGTGAGGCCTGGACGGCGCAAGAGCGCCTCGCGGCGGTCGGGTCGCTCGGCGGGCCCATGGCCCTGGCCGGCTGCTCGTCCGCGCTCGTGCTGGTCTACTTCGTCGGTGAGACCCTGAGCTTTGCGACCTACACCCAGGCCGACGGATGGACGAGCCCGACGGCGGTGCCGAGCCCGGGCGCGAGCGTCGGACCGCTGGCCCTGGCCAGCTTCGCGGGCGGCGAGGAGCTCATGCTGGTGTTTCACACGAGCGCGGGGCTGTCGTCGATGACCTACGCGAGCGGAGCCTGGTCTGCGCCCGAGGCGATCGCGGCGGCCAACGTCGCGCAGGTCCTCCCGGGCAGCAGCCTGGCCCTGGCCGAGCTCGGGAACCTCCTGATGCTCGTCTACCAGGCGACGACTGGCGCGCTCACGGGCCTGACCTACTCGCTGGCCGACTACAACACCATGCGCGCCAAGGCCGACAGCGTCGAGCTCCCGAGCCCGCCGAGGATCTGGTCCGTCAACCCGGCGACCCTCAGCTACCTGCCCGGCGCGCCGGAGCTGCCCGAGGCGGTCCACTTCCGGACCACCGGCGCGCTGGCCATGGCCCACCTCGACGGCGGCCTCTACCTGAGCTGGGCCGAGCCCATGCCCGCGCCGCGCGAGGATCCCTTTGGCCAGTTCTACCCGAGCGACTGGGTCCACTGGTCGTGCTATTCGCTGGCCGGAGTCTTGACCTCCGACGTCATCGCGGCCCCACAAAAAGGCTACGGGAGCCTCGGCGAGGGGTCCTGGGGGCCCCGGCACGAGCTGACCGGGGCTCCGCTGCGGACGGGCGCAGGAGAGCTGGCGATGACCCGATTGGGCGATCGCCTGTTGCTGGTGTTTGGGCCCGCCGACGCGGCGTCGAGCTCGGGACCGTCGATCAACGCGCTGTTCATGGCTCAGGGAGCGTTTTCGTGCGATCGCTGAACGCCGCCCGAGTCGGTTAGACTCGCCGCGAACGTGCTGACCGTCGCACTGAGCGCGCTGCTGAGCGCCACCACCCCCCCCGACCTTCCGGACGACCACGCCCGCGACGCGAGCGAGGCCGGCGCCCCGGTGAGCCAGCCGGAGCTCCGCGCGACCTGGTCTGGCGGGCCAGGCTGCGGCGGGCAGGCCAGGCTCGTCGAGCGCCTCGCCGTGCACGCGCCGGAGGTCTCACTCGCTGCCAGTGAAGAGCCCGCGACCTGGGTCGCCGAGGCCCGCGTCGAGGCCCAGACCGGCTCGAGCGTCGAGGTCGCGCTGAGCTTGCGTGGGCCCGAGGTCGAGGACCGGCGCGTCGTCTCGGCTCCGAGCTGTGAGGCGGCCGTCGACGCGATCGCCCTGGTCCTCGCGACCACCGTCGACCCCATCGGCACGGTCACCGAGATCGAGCGTCGCCAGGAAGCCGCCGAGCCCCGCCCCGATCCAGACCCCGACGACGGCCCCGACCCCGACCCCGACCTCGACCCCGGGTCCGAGCGCGGCTCGTCCGTCTCCGTGATCGTCTCCGACGAGTCCGAGGCCGAAGCTCCCCCCAAGAGCGAGCCCGTTCGCTTCGCCCTCGGGGTCCTCGGAGGCGGCGGCTATGGCTCGCTGCTCGCGCCCACGGCCATGGTCGCCGTGCGCTTCGCCGTGTTCGGCAAGCACTGGCGCTGGTCGCTGCGTGCCGGCTGGCTCCCGCCGATCCGCTCGGGCAAGGCCGAGGACGAGGCCGGGGAGCTCGTGCGCGCGAGCCTCGACGGGGTCATGGTCGCGATGCGCGGCTGCGGGCTGATCCACGCCGGACCCATCGAATTTCCCCTGTGCGTGGGCGCCGAGGGCGGAGCCTTTCGAGCGACGGCCACCGAGCCCCCCGAGAGCCCCGCGACGACGACCGAGCCCTACTTCGGCCTCGAGCTCGGACCCGGCCTGACCTGGACGCCGGTGCCCCGCGTCGGCGTCGGCTTCGAGGTCAAGGCGCTGGTCCCGATCGTGTCGAGCGCGATGGCCCTCGACGGCCTCACGGTCATCGACAAGTTCCCCGTGGGCGTGCGCGCGCTCGCAGGTGTCGAGCTGCGCCTACCTTGAATCATGGAGGCTCGTCATCGGAGCTCGACGTAGTGAGCAACCTCCAGACAATTTAAAGCGCGCACTTGGAGCACCTACGAAGCTCGGGTGAATCATCAATTTAGTGAATTCCTCGCGGCCGCGTGATTGACTCGAAGTATTGTACAGTCCGGCCAGATCCGGGGTGAATAGAATATGAAGAAACGACGCAGCTTCAGCCTGGCGTACAAGCTGAGCGTCCTCGAGCAGGCTGACGCGTGCACCTCGCCAGGAGAGATCAGCGCGCTCCTCCGCCGCGAGGGCCTGGGCCCCTCGCACCTCCACAACTGGCGCAAGGCCAGGGCCGAGGGCTCGATCGCGGCCCT
>WURV02163597.1:0-15273 GCA_011762755.2 Epimenia babai
TTGGCGACATATATAGGCTGTCTGTTGGCGACATATATAGGCTGTCTGTTGGCGACATATATAGGCTGTCTGTTGGCACTTGGAACCAACCAGTGGCAAGGATGATGGTCAGTCAACCGTCCGCCCAGTCTCTGTGGCCTTTACGAGGCTGGTCACAATGAATGGGTATAATCCAATCGTCGCCTTAACTACTCGGGCGAGCACGGGCGATTCTCAACCATCACTCCATCCATTATATCGCGCCTTAACCCCTGTGCTCATGGAGGCCTGGGTGGCTCAAGCAGTGTTGTTCCTTTCGGGCTTTTTTCTTCTGACGTGGCTGTGCTTCGGATGTTCTATGGATGGTCTCTATGTCGCTTACCATCCCGCGGACTTAGCGGAGGGTGCGACGTATGTTATCCGTCTGGAGACATTTGGGACCAGTAACGTGAAAGTCACTGGTCTCCTTGTCTGCCCAGACTGGGTGGGTTTTTCATAGAAGTGGTTTTTCCCATAAGTGAGGCTATTCAATTTGTTGTTTTAACTGCATCGACCGGCTAGCCCGTACAGAGAGGCTACACCTAGCTCTGGGCTCATTGTGGTCAGCCCATTTATACATGCGTACACATATCCATCATAGCGTAAGAAATTTAAAAAAAAACGAGGTATACCGTAGGTTTGCATACTTTATTGATGCCCCAAACTGAAAAAAAAATATTTGTAGTAATTGTAATGATGCTTCTGCGTAAACTCTCATAGTTCCCTGTACACTATTTTAAACTGCGCATTACTCCGAACATCCATAATAAGGTGTTAACTTTTCGTTTCGTGTACAACTAACACGGAAACCTGCATGTCTTACTCTGAACGACTCAACATCAAGTATTCGCCCGAACGAAGTGGACTTGTAAAAGTGAGTGAGGGCACAGACGTAGCCGGTTCACATTTACACCGACATAATGTCCCGCTTAAAGTTTCACAAGTTTGTCAAATTGTATCGTATGCACGATAACAATATGCCTTTGTAGTAGGTATGTTACTCATAGGTATATAATCCTTCTATTCCTTATAGGTCTAATCCTTGCATTCTTATTTAGTCATAGTAACCATTAATCTGTGGGGAGTCTTTGATTGACATGTATTGGGAGGGCACTGGAAATCAAATAGAATTTCATTCCAATTCACTTAACGATTGTGTTAGGCCAATGATTTAATTTAAATGTATTTTTTATTGTGATATGCAATATAATTAGTTATTTCATATCATTTCATTTCATTTCATTTAACTGTTGTGTGAGGCTATGATTTACTTATAAGTACTTACTATTGTGTTATACAATATACAATATATGTAATTAGTTATCACACGAAATGTAAAAAGGCGCCTTAAGCAACCTTGCGTGTTATACATGTCTAGATTGTCGATCGAGTGTTAACTATCATCACGTTAGGCAAAAAGAAGGCTAACGTACGTCTCGTTTTCTCGTCATTTCTGTACGAACGCCCATATTACCCCGCGACCTAATAATAATAATCCATTTGTTTTGGAGGCGCCCTAATAAATAGTATATCTTTAACCGAATGTAGAGAAAATTACTTGTGACCGAATTAATGATTTTATCAAGAAAAAAAGCAGGCAACACCTTTCAAGACTAATGTTGGTTATTCAAAGACGAGCGTTTGTACATACGTAACGTGCTTCGTCAGGTTGATAAAATAAAAAATGATCTGCATGAAAGAATCGCACAAATATAATATGGTATATCAAGGTGAATAACGATAACTAACAAGAAGCAAATAATTAGTTTCAAAAGATTCCTGTTTTTTTTTTGTTATACAGATGTACTTGTCATTTAGTGGAATGTGCTACCTCCCTCGACGAAAAATTTCATATTTCGCTGCAAAAATCGACGGTTAATAAGCGTAGAGCAGTACTAGTGAAAACTTTCACTTTCGATTGGGCGCTGACCCTACGACTACCCCACATCTCGTTAATAACAGGTGAACATTTTCTCAATATAATTAAGATACTAAATGGCAAAATAATCAAACACGTTTTGTTCTGTAGCCAGGCCACTAAATTGATTTATATATTGGATTAAAAGTGTTGCATATACATTAACGTGATTGGATTAATAATTCTTAAATAATGCATTGATCGTGTCAATAATCACGCAACACGTGGCTAAGCGTAAAATTCTGATTACGTGGCTAATCCATATGTTCAGATGCCAATAATTCATACATGTTCCATGGCTGAGATGTTCAAGAATCAGGAATAGATCGTATGCGAATGTATTGAATGATGTGCAAACAGCAAGATCGCCCTTGTTCACACCAACAACAACCAAAGATGGCGGAACAGAAAGTGTCTGTATATTTTGTAGATGATTGTTTGTATAATATTCATTTGTTTGTTTCGAAGACGATCATTTCAAAATATGTAATAGTTTTAGCTATTTTTATAATCTGGAATATTCAAAGCAAAAGGTTGAAGAAATATTTTACATACATTCGAACGCTTCTTTATTAAATTGTATTCTATTTCATTATTTAAAGTGGCCGCCTTCTTGACAATCTTGCACTGTACACGCAGGTCGGCCACAGTACTCTCGCATTTTATAAGACTAATACAGGTGTATATATATATATTGAACATCTGGGATGACACTATTGTAAAAATCTCCTACATGCCCTGTCTGTCGGCACTACCACAGTTGGTGACAGCTATCGGATGTATCCTAGGTGACGAATGGACTTGTACTGATCGGGTACCTCCAACAAAGCCTGGATGGCAAAAGCTGCGTCCGAGTTCGTGTACTTGTTTGTTACCTGAGAAAAAGCAGCGCGGGTTTATAAATGACGACTCCGGAGCAATACATACCTATGGGAATAAAATATATTCCTTTAGAACTTTGCCGTATTAAACGGATAATGGTTGCCGCCTATATGAAGTCACTTTTAAATAATAGCAGGATAAAAAATGTCATTGTAGAAAACTAGGACCTTGCAGGATAATCGGTTCTCATAACCAAACAGAGGCTCTTCTGGATAATATAATTATTATTATATATTAATTATATTTTAATGAAAAAAAAAACTAGACCATGACCGAATTGAACAAAAAGTTGAGGAAAATCTTCTCAGGACTACGGGAAGTAAATCGAGATTTTTCTTCTTTCGCTTTTATCCTATTTGTCTCCCTTGGCCTTATCAGTTTTTTGGTCACTAAATTATGAAATTGTGTTCTAGATATAGCTGGAAAAAAATGCGCAGAAAAACCTATACCTCTGATAGGACTCGATCCTACGACCCCCAGATAACCGGTCTGGTGCTCTACCAACTGAGCTACAGGGGCAAGCCTTTTTCTGCGCATTTAGATATTTGACACCGTTTTTAAGAACCTTTGATATTCTAAGCTCGTATATAATGCCAGCGATATACACAGATATCTGTACAAGCATGATGGACTGTAAATTATTGGCTGATTTTTGCGGTGTTTTCTATATTAACGTGATGTTAATGGGATAGCCAATGTGGTTCTTCTGAATAGCTGGAAAGAAATGCACAGAAAAAAGTTTGTAGAGCATCAGACCGGTTATCTGGGGGTCGTGGGTTCGACTTTTTTAGGTATAGGTTTTTCTGTGCATTTCTTTCCAGCTATTCAGAAGAACCACATTGGCTATCCCATTAACATCACGTGTTCCAGATGTATGTGTCTGCACTGTACAATACCTTGTGGTAATCGACAAAGTGAAAGTTGTCGAAGCACCGATCCGGCAGTTGGTCGTCGTACTCGTCCATCTCACCCCAAGGGCCGTCACCCACGCCGATCATGACAATAGAGAGCGCGTGTCGGGATGCCTCTATAATGGCCTCGCGAGTCTCCTGTTCTCTAGTCACTTGACCGTCGGCGACGATCACCAGGATATGGTACTACAACGCATATAACTCGTTTCGATCACACCGTAGAACAGTTTTGAGAAGTCTGGACCTTGTAAAGGTCGAACGGCTATTTGAGGCCATGAAAACGTAGAATTGAACCCAAACATATATATCCTGTAATTGAAGAATCTTAGTAAAACTAATGATTCTATATGAATGGGGATTGTATATGATTGGGTGATACCCAGACCGTGCCGCTCACTGGAGGATTTTTACTTAGGCACATTATGATTGGTATCCGCCATCTTTGTAACTTGACTTATCACGATACTTCACCTACAGAGATCTAAACACAATATAAAATTTTAGTTATTAATCAAAATCAATGACGTTACTGTTCTCTAAAGTCTAAATTTTTGTTCACTCAAAAAGGTACATTGCTGATTACTAATTCCGGATTAATGTGAACTATATTGTATACTGCACAATAAAATATTACATGAAAATAATAGAGACATATGTAGTTTTGAGAAAGCTGCTAACACAGAAGGGATCCGAAAAAGTACTGCAATTATAACCATTAACTTATAAACATTATGTGGTTTACGTAGAATCTCTGTGGGCTTTCGTATTGCTGCTACAAAATGGCTACAACACGCGCGCGCGACTTGTCCACAACAGGGACAGACTCACGGCTTTGGTTTGTTCGACGATGGCGATCGCCTTGTAGATAAGAGGAGCAAAGTTGGTCGGTCCGCTCAGACGCAGTGTGGGGGTGACGTTGTTGTAGCAACTTAACACCTCCTTGAACCCGCGACAGTTTCCCTGCAAACCAACTTATTTGATGATCAATCAATTGAATATATATATCGGTCAATCAATCTATCAATCAATCAATCAATCGAGTTCAACCGTTGAATGATGAAATGAAATTGAAATGAAATTTATTTGCTTAAAGTTTACTTATTAGCAGAGCTGCCAAACACACTTCACACGAAACAATAGCCTAATGGTCTATGACTATAATGTAATAACTTAACCTATATAAATCATTCCATTAGTCAATTGTTCAATCGTTAAATCAATCAATCATTCCATCAACCAATCTATTAATCAATCAATATATCAATGGATTGATCAATCAATCGATCAATCAATGAATTGATTATTAATTCAGTTATTCAACCAACCTTTGATTCAGTGATTCATTTATTCATCCATCCATGTATCAATTCCATCAGTAAATCGATCAATGGATCAGATCAATCAAGCAAAAAATCAATCAATCAATCTGACAATCATCTTCGAGCATATATTCATAAAATCCATAACATGTACAGAATATATATTCATGTATAAAATACCGCGGTTTTTCGATAACATTATTTGAAAAGGGAACTAAATACCTTCTGATCACAAAGTTCTCTGTCTGTAATTACTCTATCTGAATAATACTTTTCAGTGGTCTTGAGAGTGATTTTCAAAATTTTAACCCTTATTCTGATTATTTCCACACCCCCTCCCTAATAATGGGATTGAAAATGTTTTTTATTTACACATTGGTTAATCAGTTTGACAAAAGATCAGATTTGACTTTTCCTATGTAGCAAGGATTTTCGTTCAAATTTTGGTTTGCTTTTTTATTCCGGCAGGTTGTCCTTATCACGCAACTTTTTCCCAAAGTAACTTATTACCGTCACACATTAGTTAATGTGAAATTATCATAGTAGTTTCACAGTACGCGGTATCAAACCTTGTCAGGTCACGTATAGTTCGTTAATCGGCTACGGAACCGATACCTAACGAACAGTTGAAGAAGTACCCGCGGACTAATGGGAGAGGTTCAACCGTTGAGTTAGTCCGTCACTTGTGAATGATTGCTTCACCTTGTGCATGATATGACACGCACACCCCGCCCAAACGTAAAACCTTGCGGACCAACAGTAGAAACTCAATTTTCATCGCATCAATTGATGCATAATCGCGATGAAATTCAGGCTCAGCGAAACTGTACTCCGTGTCCTTGTGCTTATTATTTATCGAATAAAACGTTCAAAGTGGGGGACTTGGAATAATCGTCGATACCCTACATATATCCATGGATACAGTTCATACTTCCGTTTTGAGGTCAAACACGGATACATCTCTCGTGCTGGAATCGCCAAAACCAAAGGCGGGGATAACTCCGGTCGTACTGAGAGGTTCGAGCGTCTCTCCCAGAGTCGTGATGACCTAAGAGGATCGCGTTAAAATATTTATATACTAAAATACTAGCTAGTTAACAAAAGCCGGAATTATACGTCACTGTAATACTTGAAGCCAACGACGTTGATGTCTTTTAAGATAGATATTACCATACAAATCGCGTACGTGGAATTCTCTGTATGGAGCATATCATAAATGACATCGATGCCCGTTTGGTTCACGAACATTCGGATGAGCATTGTAGAAAACATATCAATGGCTCTAAAAAATAAATAAAATACGTATATTCGGTTAAAATGAATTCTACTTTACTCTGACTTTTACTCACACTTTATATTAGTGAAAGAAAATTGTTATCGTTAATCGTCCTTATAAAGTTATTTTTTTACAAGCATACACGTTGAAAAGACAAAACCTTCTCTGTCAATACCTAGATTAAATAATAACACGGTCATTTCCTTAGTGGACATCGACGAAAATTTAACAGCGTTTCCTCCGGACCCTTGAATAAGAATAAAACCGATTAACACTAATAGTTTTCGAGTGGCTCATTATAATCATTAAACTCTTGTGAGCAAATAACAAAATTCGACCAGATAAAAATACTCCCATCATTTTACCCAATAGATGTTGGGAGGTACCGGATTTTACACATTACAGATTTCCCACAATAGGAAAATGTCCTATCTAGATGCACCTAAATGATGTTAGTTACTATAATATGTTAATAAAGAGAGAGGAGAGTGGAGTGAGTGGAGAGGAAAGAGAAATGGGAAGAGAAAGATAAAGAGAGGAACGGGAACGAAGGGGAGGAATATATAAAGATCGTGAGATAGAGAGAGGGGAAGAGAGATGCTTCTACTCACGGCTTCTGCTCAAAGAATAAAAAATCTTTTCCAAGCCATATCTCATTAAACGGTATTTCAGTTTCTCCGGTCCGTAGCCAAACACTGCAAAGTGCGCTCTGCACGTGGATTCATGGGAGAAAACAGTAGTGTAGGCCTACATATTTGTCCTCATTTTGCCCATTACCTGAGGAATGACTAGCCTATGCTGAAATAGCCCATGAGTAGAGCGGTTTAACCACCATAACAATGTTAAGAAGCAACAATTCCGACAAGTGACATCACAGTGTGATGTACCATGGTACTAATAATGTATGATACCTTCTGGTACGGGTTGGGTTCATCCGCCGTCACGTCGTGCAGGTTCTTTCCGCCGTACGTGAGCGCCCCTTGTCGATAGTTACTCGCTGTGTAGTCGATCCCTAAAATATTGCGTATCGTAGTTGAGAGAAAGAGGGGAGGGAGAGGAAGGAGGAGAGGATGGAAAGAGCTGGAGAGGGAGGATGGGAGAGAGAGAAAGAGGGGAGGGAGAGGAAGGAGGAGAGGATGGAAAGAGCTGGAGAGGGAGGATGGGAGAGGGAGAGAGGGAGGGAGAGGAAGAGAAAGAAAGGGAGGATGTGTGAGAGAAAGAGAGCATGTTCCAAGAAAGATGAAGAGAGAAAGGGAAAGAGAGAGGGAGGGAGAGCAAGAAGGAAGGAGGAGAGGATGGGAAGCGCAGGACAGAGAGAGAGAGGCAGGATGAGAGAGAAAGAAAGAGAGAGGGTGGGAGGAAGGTAGAGGAAGAGAGAGAGAGAGAGAGAGAGGGAGGATGTGTGAGGGTAAGGGAGGATGTGAGAGAAAGGGGAAGAGAGAAAGGGAGCACGGGAGAGAGGGTGAGGGGAGAGGCAATAAGACAGAGCGAAAGAGAAAGTGTGAAATAGAGATTGGCCAAATCTCTAATCATCATTTCACATATACCAAAACCCAACTAATAGTCTACTCTAACAATATGTCCGCTGTTAGACTAATGTGTGACAGAATAAGAGAATACGGTTGATAGCTTTTATACAGACAGATATAAATTAAATTAAGTCTCTTGATCTTATCGCTAATCTTACTCGATTAATACTGTTTCGTCTAACTCAACATAAGTCTGCAAGTCTCATTTCAAGTCTTATATATGTTTTGCGCCAACGCCGAAAAGTCATTTCCGGACGACCATTACGATTTAGTTCATTGGTATTGATATCTAGAAACAACGGAGTTTTTTGGCCCCAACGGATTGGTGCATGTTTTGAGAGGAAGAAGAAAAGTATTTGTTCTTTGGCCCAAACGGATTCGTGCATGATTTGAAAGAAAAAAGAAAATTTCTGTTTAATAAAAAGTTTACAATAATGGGAAATGAGGTTGGCCTTGTGAGGCATACAGATTACACCCGATGAAGGAGACATGGACACGAAGGCTTGCGTTTATCCTTACCTGTGTCAGTCAATGTTGTCGAATAAATCTTGATAACCTACGCCTCTTGATAGATAAACGACCACATTACAACCACAATCAGTTCAGACTTTATACTCATGTAAACTTAGTGTTTGACAGCTCGGGTCATAAGTATACTTTCACCGACCATATGCATTATTTAATTTTTCCATTTCAGTAAGGTGTTACACATTCTTATCGTTTCCCACTCACACGTAAGAATTAAAGATTACCGTTGAAATACCGTTGTAACTAGTATCATCTCCTCTAGACGTTTGGGCCATTTAACCTGAAAAAATCCGGTTCGAAAATACAATGCAGGTCTAACAAGAATAAACTCTTTTTGGCAATATTGAAGTTTACAAAGAGTATAACCGCATGTGGCAGTGAATACAATAAAATATATTTTTCTCATAAATTTGCGTGGAATGTTCCCGGAATTGTTCAGCAC
The DNA here is from genome assembly GCA_011762755.2 of Epimenia babai. NCBI lineage: Eukaryota > Metazoa > Mollusca > Solenogastres > Cavibelonia > Epimeniidae > Epimenia > Epimenia babai. The sequence continues at coordinate 8,824 of WURV02163597.1, forward strand.
CACGGACGATACGCGTAATAAAGCAACTTTACCGAATATGAGGTTGACGGATTTTAGGCCAGCCGAACGGAGAGCGTCAGTGACGTCATCGGTTGTCTTAAAGCGTTCAGGAATCTTGGTGACATTATCTACATTTAAAAGTCCAAGAAGGCTGTTTCCGGGTTCACGCGTAACGAACGTTACCTGAAAAAGCAGTTTTAATCACTCTAATTTGATCCACGATGCCCGCGGAATAAATGCATTACTACGTCGTATGGCATGCGATCTAAATTGGGATTAATTTCCTTCTTAAGTAAAGCGCCTGAAAAACAGACCCGTACAACACCAACCAAGCTCTGTCTTCATACAGTGTATTTAGGTATTTAACGTCTTCAAAATACCGAGATTTAGTGTCTTATCGTGATGGTAATATATGGGTCTTCTACAGGGTGACTTTTACAGTAAGTTCAATCTCAATGTTATCCAATTGCCTGTTCTATTAGCATCACCTCCGCGTGAGTCAGACGGGTATTTGCTCTTTTCTACAAACTGGAGCCCGTGGGTAATTCTTTTCATTTTAATTTTAATGAACTATACTATATTATAGGATAAGGATAACGCATCGCCTTGAGCGTGAGTTGAGACATGCAGCGATATTTTTATATTAATTTTGCCTTGCGAAAAAAAAATATTAAAAGCGATTTGGTATTGCGTATTAGAGTTTACAGTTAAAACTTTGTCCTCAGGCAGTGGGATAAGGGACGCTAACAAAAATGAGAGGTGCACGCTGAAGGGAATTGCTCATCGATCCGGCTGTGGATGTACGTTAAGTCCAAAATAATCATTCTGTTGTCGATGATCCAGTCGCTATCTGAAGCTATCGAGTGCACATCGCAATCACACGAGGTATGATAAATTCAAATCAAGGACACGAGTGAATTTTCTTCATTGTCTTTCACTTTGTCCGCCATGAATGATGATGACACCATTTGACTGTTGTTCCCGTGTGCAGTGGGCGCAAATGTGCTTGTGGAGGCCGATCATGGATCTGCAGGTCCGGCGAGAGGGGGCAAAGGAAGAGACCGGGATCTTTTTGGGCAGCTGATGATGCTTTTTTCTTCTTTCACGGGACTCTTTGTCCTCCGCCCGCCTTTCCATTCCAAAGAAAATTTCAGAACGTCTGGTGAAGACGACATCTTTTGCGAGCATGAGACTCGAGCTTCTTTTTTGGATATTGTACAAGAATAAACAAGATTTTCATGCTTGGAATATAGGAAAGATTTGTATTTTAAGTGGGTAATTACAATGTTGAATGGGTGAATGACTGGGATAATAAACGATCGTTAGTACGATTGGTATAAAAACTATTAATAGAGTAAGAAGAATAAGTGCTTGTTATACACACGCAGATATTAAAAAACTGATATGGCGTAATAAAGTCTTTAATATTGATCTCAAGCCATAATTATTATGGCGTCGGATTATGACTCGCCTGGGATGGAGCAATTTCTTCTTCCGTGACCTCGGTCCTTTTTTCTTTCGGCCTATTGTATTGGTCGCATAGGAATTTTATAAAAAGATAAACGAGTGCGCCCACGACGATCATAATCCACCACTCCATGAGTCACGTATCTGTGGGTATCAAAAGTAGAACAGGGGATGTAGTATATCGACCGGATGTGGCGGGCTATCAGTGGAGTATCTCCGTGGAAGTGGACAAACGGAAGCAGAAAAAGAATGCGGTAGTGACTGGTGGGGTAGTTGTATCTGAAATTCCTTACCAACAACGGAAAATTGTTCAAAATCTTCACCGTATCTTCTTTATTATAGAAGTAGTTAATGAATAATATTTTATGTAAATTTTATTTGTATTCTGAGATAATTCCAAAATGGTTTGTGTTGTATTGCACTTCAGAGGTGGTTCATCATACATCAAGATGTATTATGGAAAGAAAGTTCTGATAATTGAGTTAGGTTTTAGAAAACTTTTTCAATACTTTATGCAATAATTATATGTTTACTCATATTTCACATCATTCGGGGATTGGCGTAATATTTTGGACTATAGCAGCTGGTCCACAATTTGTATCAAAAATATTTCAATTATAAAAAGAACTCGATAAATAACATCGCGAGACTTTAGCCATAATACCATACTTCAAATGAACCTTGCATAAAGCCCAGGATGTGTTACCAATCCTTTTGGGGTTCAAATAATACAGTAAAATTCGGGGTTCACTGGAAAATCACCCATAATTCAGCAAAGAATTGATTTTTTCCACGTTATTTCCTTGGCCAGTTGTTTCAGATGATCCATATTAACATATTTACGGCAGTTTCAAGGCTGTAGAGAGCACCAAGAGTGCCAAACACGACAAGAATGGGTTCGAAAGCAATCACCGTTATATCAGCGATACATAATATACCATAGTTTATTATGGAATTTTATTGGATCTTCCGAGATTGCCGTAGGTCAAATATTAATTTATAGAGGGAATACGCGACTAACATATCAAGATTCACTGTCATAACGCGTCTCTTTTATCCGTTGGAATTGGTCTAAGATGCACTGCACAACACTACAGGGACCTGCGGTATGATCGCAGAGCCTACCTCTATATTCAAGGTTATTTATTACTTGATATAGTATGGCCATTGTATTTGCGTACACGTCAAAATGATATGATAATCGAATCTAATGTGGTTGTACGAAAAGATTAGTGTGGGGCATTTATGTACCATGTGAATTGTTCTGGTCGAGTGACCTCTAGGTCAAGGATGGGCTCGTAATGTAGATATAATTCTTCAAAGTAAAAATCGAAAAATAGTTGTATTTGTAATGTTACTTTCATAAAATAAAAAATGTAAAATGCATGTTTAAAATAATGTACTGAGATGTTTTGTAATGTGATGTCTTGTAATGCGATGTGATGTCTTGCAATGTGATGTCAAATGCAATGTGATGTCTTGCAATGTGATGTCAAACGCAATGTGATGTCTTGTAATGTAATGTATGGAAATTAATGTGGTGTCTTGTAATGCAATGTGATGTCTTGTAACGTAATGTGATGTAATGTAGTGTGATGCATTGTATTGTAATGCGATGTATTGTAATGTGACGTATCGTATCATTATGTGATGTAATGTGATGTATTGTATTATAAAGTGATGAAATGTAATGTGATGTAATTTCCGTACTTATTTAATAGAGGATATGACGTTGGCATTTTGCACTATACTTGCTTTAAGAAAGCTAGGATGCTAGTCTTAAGAACTCCAATAGCTGTTACATAACGATAATCAGCCTATTTTTAACCTACTACCTGAAACGAATTGATAGCACATCATACGACATAGTATTATAACAAAATAACACCAACGTACCGGTACCCGGTGTTGTCGTAAAATGGACAGGAGAAGATACTTATCGGTTTGATTAATGATTCGCGACTTGCACGGGCACAATAATATATTATTATAATGATAATGTCGCTTTACGTTTCGAGCAATAGCAATGCATTTCAAAGTTATACTACTCCCGAATACCTGTTCCTTCGACCTTAGGTGCGTCACTCTTTCAATGTCACTCACGTACAATGCAGAACGAATGTCATACTATTACTAACGCTATCGGATCGTATGTCACAATCTGGCTGTCTCTTCTTTATGCAAATAGACACGATATGTCAACATGCTTGAATGCGCACACTGTCGACGTATAACAGTGTATGTTAACAGTTTGCCCTGAATAATGTTGGTATGCATGTACAAACACTTCTGGTATTAACAATGATCAATTATCAACCAAACGGAATGGGCGCTTATTCCCAGGGATTTGTTTTCAACACCTGGAACAAAACTTCGGATTTCATGTGTCGTTTTCCCGGTGAAAAGTACATATCCACGGTTGTGTGTCTCCATGTCCGTTTTCTAACACCTGGGCGTTTCTAACACCTGTCACGAAAGTTCGGAATTCACATGTCGTTTTCCCGGTGAAAAGTACATATCCACGCTTGTGTGTCTCCATCTCCTCGATAATACTGACTGTGTCTTGTTTTCCGCAAAATATTATGTATCGTCCCCCCCATAGATTTATATTACAGCATATATGCGATGCTATATAAGAGGAGGCATAATATCTAGGTGAGGTGTGAACATGACTTATTCTGGTAAAATATTGCATTTATTTGCCCCAACACTCTAATACATTTTGCCATATCTACTTGTCACCACTTTACATTGTGAAGGTACAGAGCGATCGTGGCAAAAATATATCTAGTGGATATTTTACTGAGCTTTCATCAATTACAGTGCATACTTTTCTTCTTTGCATAATTTTCCCCGTTATTTAGTCAAACCAATAAGTCGGACCAGTGCCTCTTCATTCTTCCAAACCTTAACGATTTCGTGTAAGGCGTAATTTGCATACGTTTTTTGAGAGTTTTACTTCTTTGTCTAACGAAAGTCCTTTGCCTCAATCTTATACGCATCACTTTAAATAGTTTCATTTTTCCCTGGATAGATTTAATACCCCTAACACGCCTCTATTGTTACGATCGATCGTCTGAAATCTATGCGATTTGTGGGCCAACATAACAAAATATATTTCAATAATTATGGGTTGAAAGAAATTATTACTCCCTATTACACTAGCATCATAAGTTCGATATGTCTCCTAGAACATGACAAAGTCTATCTCCTCTATTCGTGGCTATCCGAAAGTGGTACACGAACTGCGGAATAAACTCACTCGAGTATTAACACCGTGAAGTCAATTTGTCACTCTTTCGGTAACATTACCAGCTTCGTATTTAATCAGAGAAAACCGAACTCTTAATCTTATCGCGGAAATTAAGACGGTATGCAAATCCCAGAAAGTGAAGCACGTGAAAGTGAAAAAAGTGAACCATTACAATAAAATTGACTTGTACAATTTGAGAAAAGGGAGAGTAGCCGAAGTATGACTTATCTCCCTTTTGTATCAGAGATAGAACCTCGCATCCTCAGCCCTACACTTTTTATGAAAAGAAATGAATGAAATTTATTTTATTAAAGTGCGCTTATTAGCTGAGCTGTCAAACACACTTTACCTGATACAATAGCCTAATGGTCCAAGACTATAACCCTGACAGTATCAATGTTAGATACAATTATGTACATTTGCAGTGAGCATGGAATAGATAACAATGTTGAATAATACTATGAAAAGTAGTACAAATATCGAAAAATGGAAATAATATGTAGGCAAAGTCGCCGTGAATATGAAGAATTAGTGAAAAACAGAAACCGGCAATCTTCTCTTCGAAACTGTTGATTCTCGGCAATTTAATAAAGTACTGTTGATCTATTTAGGGAAAGCGATGCTGAATAAATGTTTTGAGAGTGCTTTTGAATAGGCTGACAGTTGTAGATTTTCAAATGTGGTCTGGAAGTCCATTGAAGAGGCGGGGTATAGCAGCGTAGAGAGCACGACCCACAAAATTAGCAGGTTTTGTACGAGGGACTACAAACGTGAGGGACGAGGAGGAGGAGCCATTTCTGATGTTACCTGTCACACCAGGTGTTCCCTAGGGCTCTATTTTAGGTCCACCCATGCTCATTATGTTTATAAACGATTTACCTGAATATATTCCATGTTACTTTTTCGCTGACGACTGCATAATTGAAGAAATTTAAGAAACTCCCTCCCAGGCTATCCAGAAGGCCAACTAATGCCTATTTATGCAAGCTGGTATACGTCTAATATCCCATAATTAAGGTCATCCAAAACAGTTGAAATGCCTTTTTCTAATGAAGTTCTCGATTCTAATAACTTGCTTCAAGTTATCTTAGATAATCACCCAGTATACTTCACCAACTGCGGGAAATATCTAGTCATCCCCCGAACCCAACATCTCACACAGAATGATCATTATAGATATCTTGAAACGTGAAGTCGTGCCTGTCATTTGGAAATTCTCGAAAATTCGTCACTTACTAATGGATAACTCGGCTCTCATATTCTACATTTCCCTAATACGCCCTAGTCTAAAATACACTTCCCCCGTTCTTTTTAATATGTCAGCCAGTTATAATAGCACTCTTGATATTCTTCAAAATAAATATCTCCGCAAACTAACAACCTCTCACCCAGGAACTCCAGCATGTCAACTACATCAGAAACTAATATTCCATCCCTTGAAAGCCGCCGAACATTCTATTATCTTATAGAAAATTAAAAATCACTATGTAACATCGGCCCACAACTTGAACGTAATGTGATAAACCAAATTACAATGTAATTACCTTCTCAGACCTAAAACCACATCCAATTTCGGACTATTTCGAAATCTTTCTAAACAGGGGTGTAGGCCAACGTGCGTTTTCCTACCCAAAACCTATCACATTCAATGCGCTTCCTCTTGACATTAAACTACTCCCTTCACTTGACGATTTTCAACTTGTGCTGAAGAATTACCTATTTGCATCCGC
>WURV02163608.1:0-15272 GCA_011762755.2 Epimenia babai
TATTCACTGTATGCGATACTTGTCTAAGAGTGACGAAATCGCATTATATCGCATCTTTTTCTGCAGAATAAGACAATTGAGACCTTCCTGGCCTGGCGATTCGGTCATCACTGAACGAGCCATGGACCGGAACGGACAAGGCGACGAGGCGACGAGAGCCCACGGGGCATCGAGGAACTAGGGAATGGAAGGCTTCCTGAAGTGGCTGGCGGGCATGGGTGGCGAGGAGCTGCCCCCGGGTGTCACGCTGGACTTCGAGTGGCTCTCGGCTCCCAAGGGCGGGCTGGGCCTCGTACTCCTGCTCGGGGCGCTGGCCGTGCTGGCCGGGGTCTACCTGATCTATCGAAAGGACGCGGTCCGTCACTCGCTGGCCCGCCGCCTGACCCTGGCATCGCTGCGCATGGCCGCCCTGCTGGCCGTCTTCCTGATCCTGCTCGAGCCCTCCTTGACCAAGGTCCGCAAGATCACCAAGCCCGGCGACGTGCTGCTGCTGGTCGACCAGAGCCAGTCCATGGGGCATGTCGACAGCTACGCGCGTTCGACCGCCTTGGCCGATGCCTGGAAGGCCATCGGCGTCGACGACCCCGCCAAGGCCCCGCGGCTGGATCTGGCCAAGACCCTGCTCTCCCGCAAGGGGATGATCGAGGGGCTCGCCTCCAAGAACCGCCTCCGCGCCTATGGCTTCGGTTCCGGGCTCCAGCCCCTGCCGCTGATCGCTCCACCCGAGGGCGAGGAGCCCGCGAAGGCTCGGAGCGAGGTGGGATCTGAGGAGCAGGTCCTCCCGACCGCGCCCAAGGTCGCCTGGGCCAAGGTCGAGGCCAGCGCCGGCGTCACCAACCTCTCGGCCTCGGTGCGCCGAGCCCTCGAGGGCAGCCGGGATGCCCGGATCGCCGCCGTGGTCCTGCTGACCGACGGTCGCCGCAACATGGGGGGCGCCCTCGAAGAGGTCGGCCCGCAGCTCAAGCGCCGCAAGGTCGAGAAGGTCTACGTCGTCCCGGTCGGGGACCCGGCCGAGGCCTGGCTCATGGAGGTCCAGGAGGTCCAGGCGCCCGAGCGCAGCTTCCAGGGCGACCCGATCAAGATTCAGGCCCTGCTCGGCGCCCAGGGCTACCAGCCCTCCTCGGTCAGCATCAAGCTCGAGGTGCAGGGGCCGGGCGAGACGCAGCCCCGCCTGCTGCACAGCGCCATCGCCGACATCGGTGGCGAGAAGCAGCAGGCCTCGGTCCCCTTCCCGGAGATCAAGCTCGAGAAGGAGGGTGAGCATCTGCTCTTCGTCCGCGTCGAGCCGCCGGCGGGCGAGGAGTACGACGAGGAGCGACACCGTAGGGTCCACAAGCTGTACGTCCTCTCCGAGAAGATGCGCGTCCTGCTGATCGCAGGAGCTCCGACGCCGGAGTTCCGGATCCTGCGCAACCAGCTGATCCGCGATCCGACGATCGACGTGTCGACCTTCCTGCTCAGTGCGGACCGGGAATTCCCGCAGGACGGCAACACGGTGATCAAGACCCTGCCACGCAAGCCGGCCGAGCTCGAGGTCTACAGCGTCGTCGTGCTGCTGGATCCCGATCCCCAGGACCCGCAGATCGCAGGGGGCTTCCCGAGCATGCTGGCCCGTTCGATCAGCGAGCGCGGCACCGGGCTTTGGTTCGTGCTCGGCGAGAAGTTCGGCTACAAGGCCGTGCTCGAGGAGTCGGTGCTCCAGCCCCTGGTCGAGCTCCTGCCGATCGTGCCCGACGTGGATGCGGCGCGCAGGCTCGGTGGGGCCGGTCGCTACTACAAGGTCAGCCTCCCCTATCGGCTGACCACCCAGGGCAAGGAGCATCGTGTCACGCGGCTCCACCCCGACAAGCTGGTCAACGAGAACTACTGGTCCAAGCTGCCCGGGCACCACTTCACCTTCCCGGTCCAGCGAGCCAAGCCGGCCGCCCGCGTCCTGCTCCGCTGTTCCAACGAGGAACTCCGGGCCACCGAGGGCAGCTGGCCGGTCCTGGCCCTGCAGAACGTCGGTGCCGGTCGTGTCGTCTACAGCGGCACCGAGGAGAGCTACCTCTGGCGAGGCGTGGCCGAGCAGGCCTACGACGCCTTCTGGGTCAAGGGCCTGCGCTACCTCTACGAGGGCAAGCTGACCGGAGGCTCGCAGCGCTTCCGTCTCGGTCTCTCGGACGAGAAGGCCGTGCTCGGCAACGAGATCGAGGTCTACCTGCGCGCCCTGGACGAACAGTACGAGCCCCTGGTCGCCGAGCGCATGGGCGTCGTCGTCGAGGCCCCGGGCGGTCGTCGCGAGGTCGTCGACCTGCTTCCGACACCGGGGGTGCCCGGTCGCTACCAGACCAGCTATCGCCCGGCCTCCTTGGGGGCGCACCGGGTCCTGCTCGAGGATGCCGAGGGTGGGGTCATGGGCGTCCCGGTCGAGTTCCAGGTCGAGCGCTCCCAGCTCGAGAACCTGGGGCCGGCCGACCAGCCGGGTCTCGAGCGCTTTGCCGAGGCGGCCGGGGGCCGGGTCCTGAGCCCGAGCGAACTGCCCGGCCTCGTCGACGAGATCCCGAGCCGCTCCAAGACCGAGACCTTCGTCCAGCACTACCCGCTCTGGGACAACTGGTTCACCCTGCTGCTCGTGCTCGGCCTCTTGGCCGCCGAGTGGATCCTGCGCAAGCTCTACGACCTGCTCTAGCCCGACCGAACCATGTCCACGACCAGCATCCCCGACGCTCCCCCCGAGCCTGCGCGCGTCGATCGCTCCTCGCTCGAGGCCTCGTTCACGGCCTCCCTGGCGCGGCTGCGCGGTCGGGTCCGCGGGGCCCTGTTCCAGGAAGGTCTGGCGCTGGTCTCGCAGGCCCTGCTCGGCTACTTCGCGTTGACCCTGCTGCTGGATCGCTGGCTGCGCCTCGAGCATCCGGTCAGGGTCGTGTTGCTCGCGGGCTTCCTGGCCTGGCTGGGTCACCGATTCGTCAGGGACGTGTTGCGTCCCTTCCAGGTGACGTTGGACGATCAGGAACTAGCGCTGGCCGTCGAGCGCAACCATCCCGAACTCGGCCAGCGCCTGATCTCGGGCCTGCAGTTCCAGCGAGCGATCCGTGAGGGCAGGCTGCATGGCAGCTCCCGGTCGCTGATGACCCAGACCCTCGGTGAGCTGGCGCAGGCCCTGCCAGGCCTTCGTTTCGAGGATGCCCTCGACCAGGAGCGGATGCGCTCCAACACCTGGCGCTTCGCCGGTTCGGCGACACTGCTCGCGGCCGCGCTGTTCCTGTACCCGGGCTTCGGGACCTGGGCCTGGCGCAACCTGCTGCTCTCCACGGGCGTCGACTGGCCGAGGTACGTGCAGATCGAAGTGCAGGACGCGGAGAACGGGATCCTCGTCCTCCCCCGCGGGGACGACATCACGGTCGAGGCCAGCGTGCGGGTCGTCGGCGACGTGGATCCGGCCGACCACATGCCGAGCCAGGTGCGCATCGCCTACGAGTTCGACAACGGGGTCGCCTCGACCGAGTCGATGGTCCAGAACACCGGAGAGGACGTCTTCTCCTTCACCTTCCCCTCGCTGCTCCAGGAGCTCGAGTTCGAGGTCTTCGGCGGCGACGGCCTCAGCGAGAGGATCCGGGTCCGTCTCGTGGATCGTCCGCGCCTGCTGACCAAGACGCTCCGCCTGCACTATCCGGCGTACATGAAACGCGAGGCCCTCGAGGTGCCACCCGAGTCGGTCGAGCTCGTGCTGCCGATGGGCTCCAGGATCGAGGTCGAGGCCAGTGCCAGCACCGAGCTGGTCGAGGCCGGACTCTCGGTCGGCGAGCAGCAGCGCGTGTCGGTCGAGCTGGGCGAGGACCGCAAGTCGATCCGGGGCAGCATCGAGCCCAGGGCCACGGGACTCTTCGTCGTCCGCATGAGGGACCGGCACGGACTCGGCGAGGGAGAGGGCGAACAGCTCCTGGTCAAGGTCGTGCCCGACCGCGCGCCCAGGCTCATGGTCAAGCTCAAGGGCATCGGCGCCAAGATCACGCCGATGGCCATCCTTCCGATCGACCTCGATGCGCGGGACGACTTCGGGCTCCAGTCGCTCGGCTTCGAATGGTCCGTCGGCGACCAGGCTTCGATCGGGAGCGGCGCAAGCCGCAGCTTCCGACCGGGAAGGGCCGCAGGCCTCGACGAATTCGAGCCGGGGACCGAGTCCTTCGTCAGGCGTCTGCGCTTCGACCTGCTGCCGATGCTGGAGCGGCCGGGCGAGCTCTCGGATCCGGCCAACCCGGTGCGGCCGGGCATGTTCCTGGCCTTGAGGATGCGCGCGCGCGACGCCCATGCCCGCAAGGATCAGCCGGGTCAGGAGGAGGGGCAGGTCGCCGACTCCGAGGTCTACACGCTGAGGGTCGTGGAGCCGACCGAGCTCCTGGCCGAGCTGATCCGGCGGCAGCGAGAACAGCGCCGCGAATTCGAGAAGCTGGTCCAGGGGCACCAGAGGGACATGGGCGACTTCCGCAGCCTCGACGACCCGAGGGCGGAGGGGGAGCGCGGCAAGAAGATCCGTGGGAGGATCGCCAACTTCGCAAGGCACCAGCGCTTCCTCGCGCGAGCCGTGCAGACCGTCGGGGAACGCTTCGGAGAGATCCTCGACGAGATGGCGAACAACCGGCTCGAGAAGGCCGCGACCCTGACCAAGCTCAAGCACCAGATCGTCGAGCCCCTCGATGAGCTCGGGAAGAGCTGGATGCCGGATCTGGCCCGCAAGGTCTCGGTCTACGGCCGCAAGGGGCAGCCGCAGTTCAAGGAGCCGGCCTCCGAACTCTACGACGAGATCTTCCGCAGGATGATGCGGGTACTCAACCAGATGAAGAAGCTCGAATCCTTCAGCGAGATCCTCTCTCGTCTGAAGGAGGTCATCCGTCTTGAGGACGAGGCCAAACGGGCCGTCCAGAAGGAACTCGAGACCTCGGTCGACGACCTGTTCAAGGACGAGGACGAGACTCCCGGCGAGGCCGGGGGGGATTCGGACGAGAAGGGATCCACCGATGGCAAGGATGGATCGAAGAAGGAATGAGGGTCTCGACTGGCCCGATACGCGGGCCGGAACCGGGACCCGGAAGAGGTGCTCCATGATCGATAGCCCAAGACGCTCCGCTCGATTCCTCCCGGGCAAGGTCCTGCTGGTCCCGGCCCTGTGGTTCAGCCTGATGCTCGGCGATGGGCTCGCTGGCATGGGGCTCGGAGTCCAGGATCCGGTCGAGGCCGGATCGAAGGGCGAGGCCCCGAAGGCCACCGGCGAGGCCGAGGCCGCGGAGGGCCAGGATCCCAAGGGGCAGGGTAAGAAGGACCCCGTTTCGTTGCAGGCCAGGGCGGTGAAGAAGTTCAAGGAGCTCGAGTCGGCCATGCGGCGGCTCGCGGACCTGCTCTCCACCGGTCCCGAGAAGGATCGAGGCAAGCGTCTGGAGCTGGGGCTCCGCTTGGCCCGGGAGAACCGCATCCGGGAGCAGATGGACGAGGTCGCCCAGGCCATCACCGACGAGGACTTCCAGTTCGCCCTCGACCAGATGGCCAAGGTCCAGAAGAACCTCGAGCGCCTGCTCAACCTGCTGCTCGAGCGGGACAAGGACATCGAGGAACTGCTCGAGAAGATCGAGAGCTACGAGACCTTCAACAAGAAGCTCGCCGAGCTGATCAAGCAGCAGCAGAAGGCCAAGGAGACCTCCGACCACGCCAAGCGCCTCGAGAAGCACCTGGCCGAGCTGGCCAAGGCACGCAAGAAGGCCCAGGAGCTGGCTGCCAAGCAGAAGGGCCTGCAGGGCGACACCAAGGCCAAGGGCACCGGAGAGCAGGAGTCCGAGGAGCTCGCCGAACGGCAGAAGGCACTCGAAAGAGAGGCCCGCGACCTGAAGGCCAGGATCCAGGACCTCGAGGCGGATGCCAAGGATCTGAAGAAGGCTGCGCAGGGTGAGGGCGAAGGAGAAGGCAAAGGCAAAGGCGAAGGCGAGGGAGAGGGTGAAGGCAAGGGTGAGGGCGAAGGTGAAGGCCAGGGCGGGAACCAGTCCAAGGGCGAGGCTTCCCAGGCCGCCGGTCAGGCCGCGAAGTCCATGCAGCAGTCCGGTCAGAAGCTGGATCGGGATCAGCCCGAGTCCTCCCTCGACGATCAGGACGAGGCCCTCGACCATCTCGAGGATCTCGACCAGGCCCTCTCCGACCTCGAGAAGGACGCCCGCCGCCGACTCGAGAGCATTCCCTTCGAGAAGCTGGCCCAGGAGCAGGACAAGACCCGTCTGTCCACCGAGGACCTTGCCGACGAGATGCGCAAGTCCGAGGATGGCGAGGGCGAGAACAAGGACGAGGGCGAAGGGGACGGCGAGCCGATCCCCGGCCGGCGCAACGTCGAGCAGGCCGTCCCCAAGCAGAAGAACGCCGCCGGTTCCCTGCGCAGACAGAAGCCGGGCAAGGCCAAGGAGGAGCAGAAGGACGCCGAGGACGATCTGCGCGAGGCCAAGAAGAAGCTCGAGGACGCCCTGAACCAGCTCCGGCAGGAGCTCCAGGAGGAGGTGCTGCGTGCCCTCGAGGAGCGCTTCTCCGAGATGCTGGCCAAGCAGAAGGAGCTGACCCACCGCACCGGGCTGCTGCAGAAGCGCCGCGGTGCCCTCGAGGCCCTCTCGGCCAAGGGCAAGATCCCGGCCTCGGTGGCCCAGGCCTGCCGCAAGCTGGCCGAGGGCGAGTACGCCCTGATGAACTCGGCCAAGGACGCGCTGCAGCTGATCAAGGAGGAGGGAAGCTCGGCCGTCTTCCCCGAGATCGTCCAGGAGCTGGCCGACCTCCTCGAGCTCGTCGCATCCCTGCTCGAGAACTTCGAGACCGGGGACGAGGTCGCCGGATCGCAGAAGATGATCGAGCAGATCCTCGAGCAGCTGATCGAGGCCATGGTCCTCGAGATGGAGAACAAGGACAACGAGGGCGACGGGGAGGGCGGCAGCGGCGAGGGCGAGGACAACCCGCTGATCCAGCTGATCCAGGAGCTCAAGATGCTCAAGCTGCTTCAGCTCTTGGTGAACGCCAAGACCAAGACCCTCGACAAGCTCAAGCCCGGTTCCAACAAGCGCAAGCGCCTGGCCGACAAGGCGCGTGGCAAGCAGGAACGGACCCAGGAGCTGACGCGCAAGCTGGCCCGCAAGCTCGAGAAGCAGGACGAACAGGACGCGGAGGACGACCGATGAGGACCATGCACCCGTTTCGTACGCTGACCTTCGGCGCCCTCATGGGTGCCGGCCTCCTGTCTCCGGCCGCTGCGCAGGAGCCGACTCCTCCCGGGGAGCCCGACCCGAGCCCGGTGCAGGACCCGGCCGAGTCCCCGTCCATCCCTCCCAAGGCCCCGGCCAAGCGGACCAAGCGCTCCGAGCAGGATCCATCCCCGTCCCAGGAGGGAGCTCCGACCCAGGACGAGCTCGAGCGGTCCCGCAAGAAGCTGCTCGAGGCCGTGCGCAAGACCGTCCCGCGCTTCTCGCCCGAGGCCTTCCGCAAGTGGCTCGCCAACAAGGCCGCCCTGCTCGAGGGAGCCGCGGCCGCAGGGGCGCAGAAGGCCCTCCAGGCCTTTGACGAGGAATGGAAGATGGGGCCCGACGGTCGCATCACCGACCGCGCGGTCCGGGGCATCTCCAAGATCTACCGGGAGGCCATGGACAAGGCCGAGTCGGGTCATCCCAAGGGTGCTCTCGCCCTGGCCGGTGTGCTGGCCGCGAGCAAGGACCCGATCGTCCGTGCCCATGCCCGCTACCAGCTCGGTCGTCTGGTGCTCGACGAGGACGATCCGGAGGGCGCGACGCATCTCTTCAAGGAGTTCATCCGCGAGGATCGCGGGCTCAGTGTCCTGGACCCGGAGGCGGCCTTCTACCTCGGATACGCGCAGTCGCTGATCCCCGACGTCGGGGAGGCCATCCTCAACCTCGACCTCTTCCTGCAGCTCTACCCCGATGCGCCCGAGCGGTACCGGGCCAATGCCCAGGATCTCCTGGCAGAGCTCGAGGCGCAGTGGGACTCACCCCTGCACGCCCTGGCCGACGAGATGCAGGGCGTCGCCCGCATGCTCAAGAAGAACCAGGCCGGCAAGCCTGTGCAGGTCAAGCAGCTCGAGATCGTCGACAAGCTGCAGAAGCTGATCGAGCAGCTCGAGAGCCAGCAGCAGCAGGGCGGTGGTGGGGCCCCCAAGGGCAACCAGCAGTCCAATGGTCCGGCCGACCGTTCCAGTCTGCCCGGTGGTGAGGGCCGCGTCGGTCGCCTGCACGGCACCCGTGGCGTCAAAGGGGCCTGGGGCCACATGAAGCAGCGGGATCGTCAGAAGGTCCTGAACGACATCCAGACGCGGCTGCCCGAGCGCTACCGTCCCCTGCTCGAGAAGTACTACAAGAAGATCAACAAGTGAGCCCCCCGATCGGCGCCCTCCTGGGCGTCCTCTGCACGACCCTGTTCCTCCCGGGACCGGAGATCCGCGAGCCGCGGGTTTCCGGCCCGCTGCATGTCCGGACCCTGTCCGGCGCGTCCTTCGAGCTCCGTCTGGACAAGCTCGATGGGCAGGAGCTCGTCGGCGTCCGGGCCGGCGATCGGGTTCGGGTCCCGCTCTCCGAGGTCTGGCGGCTTCGCCGCGAAGGTGGGAACGCCAAGCCCTTCGCCGAGAAGCGGCTTCCGTACTACGTGCGCCTGCGGGGATCGATGTCCATGCGGGGAACGCTGAAGGAGTTGCCCGAGGGCCAGCCGGCCGGGGATGGACTCTGGATCCAGCCTTCCAAGGGCAAGCCCTGTCTGGTGCCCCGCACCCGGATCGCCGCGATCCGGCTTCGCAAGGTCCCGGTCGCCAAGAAGGTCGACAAGGCCAAGGATGCCAAGGCCGGAGCCAAGAAGCGCAAGAAGCCCGAGGAGCTGGACGGTGGCTTCGCCAGGAGCGAGTGGTCTCCTCCCGAGAACCGGGACCGGGTCTTCCTCGAGGACAAGAAGCGTCGCATCCGCGCTCTGGCCTGCGAGGTGCTGGGGCAAGGGCCCAAGGGACTCCGCATCCGCTTCCGTGGCAAGGAGCGCTCCCTGCCGATCGAACGTCTGTACGGGATCGTCTTCGGTCGACTCTCCGGGCTTCCGCTGCCGCATCGGGTCGAGGGCCAGCAGCGTGCCCGACTCTCGCTGGTGGACGGGCGCCGTTTCCACGGTCGTCTGCGCCGTCTGGACGCTTCGGCCTTCGAGCTCGAACTCCTCGAAGGCCTCGTGTTGGCCGGCCGGTACCGGGATCTGCGCGAGCTCGAGATCCTCGGGGACTCGCTGCTCTACCTCAGCGAACTGCCGATCCGGGACCGCATCGAGCGGGAGTTCCTGGGCCGGACCTGGCCCATCCTCGTGGACCAGGGGCTGGGCGGTGCTCCACTGGGCCTGGGCCAGGAGGAGTTCGGGCGCGGCTACCTGCTGACGCCGGGCACCTCCTTCCGCTGGAAGCTTCCCTCGGGTTACAAGCGCCTGATCGGTCGCATCGGCATGCAGCGGGCGCCGATCGGAGGCTGCACGGTCCGTTTTCTCTCCGAGGCCGCCCCGCTGGGGAAGGCCCTCGAGCTCAGCCCCGACGGCCAGTCCCGGGAGATCGACCTTCCGCTCGCGGGGGTCGAGGAACTACAGATCGAGGTCGAGGCCGGGGACGGCCTCGATGCCGGTGGGAGGATCGTGCTCGGAGACCTGCGGGCCATCCGCGGACCGGCCGTCGGCGGGGCCGACAGCCCGAGCGGAGGTGAGCCCGCATCGGAGAAGGCCGAGACCAAGAAGGAGCCTGGACGATGAAGCGTGCCGATCCGATCCGCGATCGGTGGACCCGGGTCCCGGGTCCTCTGGTCCTCTCCCTCCTCGCGGCCGGCATCCTGTTCCCCTCGGTCGGTCTCGTGGCCCAGGGCAGCGATCCGGCCGCCGCCGGCGAGGCCGCCCTGGCCAAGGTCGAGGCCCTGCAGGAGCGACGCACCCGGATCGTCGCCAAGGTCGAACCCGCCGTCTGCTCGGTCATGGGACTCAAGGCCCCAGGTGGGGGCTCGGGCGTGATCTTCCATCCGCGTGGCTGGATCCTGTCGAACTTCCACGTCACCGGCACGGCCAAGGTCATGAAGATCGGGCTGCCGGACGGGAAGCTCTACAAGGCCGACGTGCTCGGCGTCGACCCGGGGGGCGACATCGCCCTGCTCGCCCTGCGCGGCAAGGGACCGAAGCCGGACGGCAGCTGGTCCTACGTCCGACTCGGGGACTCGGACGCGCTCAAGCTCGGCGGCTACGCGTACGCGATGGGCAATCCCTTCCTGCTGGCCTCGGACTTCAAGCCCACGGTCACGATGGGGGTCGTCTCCGGCATCAACCGCTACCAGAAGGGCACCGGCCCCAACCAGCGCATGCTGGTCTACCCCGACGCCGTGCAGATCGACGCCGCGGTCAACCCCGGCAACTCGGGAGGCCCGCTCTTCGACGAGAACGGCCTGCTGGTCGGCATCAACGGCCGCATCACGATCCGGGACCGTGGCCGCGTCAACACCGGGGTCGGCTTCGCGATCTCGAGCAAGCAGATCCGGAACTTCCTGCCCGACCTGATGGCGGGCAAGCATGCCGAACACGGCACGCTCGACATCAACGCCTGGACCTACGAGAAGGATCCCAACACCAACGCACGCGGTCCGGTCACGATCGTGCAGGCCCTGTTCGAAGACTCGGTCGCGGCCAAGGCCGGCATCGAGACCGGGGCGCGGATCCTGTCCTTCGACGACGAGGAGGTGCGCTTCTCCAACGAGCTGGCACGCAAGGTCACGATGCTGCCCTCTGGCTTCCGCGTCTCCTTGACCTACCAGAACTTCGAGCCGCATCGCGGGGCCTACGAGGAACCGAAGCGGGTCGAACTCGAGCTGGGGGTCATGGACACGGGCTCACGCAAGGAAGCCCGGCCCAATGTCTACGACTTCTCCGAGCGGCCGGACTGGGAAGCCCTGGCCAAGGAGGTCGCCCATCGCAAGGCCGAGATCGAGCGTTTCACCGAGTGGTGGAAGGAGCTCGGCAAGGAGGGGCAGAAGGACTGGCGCTTCCGCTTCCGCAAGCTGGAGCCGGGATACTTCGCCAGGCCGACCAAGGCCAAGAAGAAGGCCGACCAGGAGCAGGTCCCGGAGAAGGCCGAGCCGGGATCCTGGAAGGAGTGGATGGACGAGTTCCCGCTGCCCTTCGAGGACTGGAAGGATCTGTTCCGCCGGATCCGGATCCCCGGGCTCGAGCCCAAGGAGGAGGTCTTCGAGCCGGTGCCGGACGAGGAGCGCATGCAGGCCGTCTGGGCCTACATGGACGGGGCCGTGGCCGAGGTGCTGGAGCAGGTGCATGCCTCCGTCGTGCTCCCCGATCTCCAGGGAGCGCTCAAGGCAGACGAATACAAGTACCCGGTCATGGTCACCCCCGTCGTCGATGGTGTCCGTCGTAAGCCGAGATGGCGGACCTATCGGAGAGCCAAGGTGAACAAGGAGGCGCCCTTCTCCACTTGGTATCGAAGCATCGTCGAGACAGGCAAAGAGGTGCGGTCGGCTCGCTCTACGGACAGCTCCATCGCCACGAGCGTAGACCGCCGATTCGACCTCGATCCCTACCTGCCGGGCAAGGGCCGGGAGATCAGGTCAGCCTTGAGGGACTCCTGGATCGAAGGTGGCATCCATGTGGGTACGAGGGTCGGGTGGGTCCTCGCCCTCCGGGGACCTGGAAAGCGAGCGATCTATGTCGAGCAGGGAACGGGGCTGCCATTGGGATGCCGCTATCGGGATCCCGCCCGTGGAGGTCTCGTCGACCTGCGCTTCGTCCGCTACGGGATCCGGGGAGCCCATCTGGTCCTACAAGAGGCCCAGCTCTTCCTCGATGGGGAACTCGTAGAGCACCTCGACTACACAAAGTCCCTCTGGAATCCGGGAGTGTTCCATAGGCAGCCGAAGCAGCTCCCCAGCCCGAGCGACGACATCGAGGCCCGCCTCGCCCCCAAGTTCAGCTCGATCGTCAAGGTTCATGGCGCTTCGGGCCTCAAGGGCATCGACAGCTACCAGACCGGGATCGTGATCTCCCGCAAGGGCCACATCCTGACCTGGAACCACGTCCTTCTGCAGGCCAGCAAGGTCAAGGTCGTCATCTCCGACGGTTCGGTGCACGAGGCGCGCGTCGTGCGCAAGTGGGACGAGTTCGGCGTCGCGGTCCTGCGCATGGACACGGTCGACGAGAACGGGGAGCCGCTGCCGATCCAGCCGATCGACTGGCCCGAGGAGGAGCACGAGATCAAGAACGGGCAGGTCGTCTACGCCGTCAACAACGCGTTCCGGATCGCCGAGTACGCCGAGCGCAACTCGGTCTACATCGGCGTCGTCGTCGGGCGCGTGCGCTCCGACCTGCGCCTCAACCTCCGCAAGTTCCCGTACCGCGGCGAGTGCCTGATGATCGATGCACCGAGCGGACCGGGATCCCAGGGCGGAGCCCTGTTCACGATCGATGGGGAGTTGCTCGGCGTGCTGACGCCGATCGTCGAGTCCCGCGAGACCAACAGCCAGCTCTTCCTGGCGATCCCGGCCCCGGTGCTCGGTCCCATCGTCGCCTACCACAAGGGGGACCGACGGGATGCCGTCGAGATGCAGAAGAGGCTCGAGGCCGCCAAGGTCCGCAAGCCGGTGCGCACCGGCATCAAGCTCTTCGACACCGGGCGGCGTCGTTCGCCGCCTGCCTACGTGGACCGCGTCCTGCCAGGCTCGCCTGCGGCCAAGGCCAGGCTGCGCAGCGACGACATGATCGTCCGCATCGACGAGTACCCGATCCAGTCCATCACCGACTACCGACGCGTCCTGCGGCTCTACGGTCCCGGTGATGTCATCGACGTGACCGTCAAGCGCGGGAACCGCGTGCTCAAGGTCAGCCTGAAGCTGGAGGCCAAGCGATGAAGCCTTCCTCCCCGACCCAGCCTGTGCAGGACACCGACCAGCGCCGACGCTCCTCGGGCAGGCGACGCTACTGCCTGCTCTGTGCCGTCCTCGTCGGCCTGGCCGCCTGGGCCCTCAGCAGCGATCCGCTCTCGGCCCAAACCTCCGAGGCTCCATCCTCCGAGGTCCAGGACCCGAGCGTCCGGACCCGGGAGGCCTCGGCCCGCAAGCGCCAGGGCGCCCGGCCCGAGCTCTCCCTCCTGAGTGGGCTGATCGATCGGGCCATCTCCAAGGTCGAGGCCTCGGTCGTCACGGTCGAGCCCTTCGGCGGCTACGAGTACGACAAGAAGAAGAAGGATGAGGGCAGGAAACCCAAGCGCCGACCCCGCAAGAAGCCCGAGGAGCTCGGTCCACTGACTCCTGGGCAGTTCCTGAAGGGGCGCGGGGCCAGCACCGGCCTGATCGTCGGGGCCGAGGGATGGATCCTGACGACCCGCTTCGTGACCCGCGTCAATCCGACTTCGATCATCGTCACGCTCTCGGACGGCCGGAAGTTCACGGCCGAGCGGAAGGGTGAGGATCATTCACGGGGCATTGCCCTGCTCAAGATCGAGGCCGATGGCCTACAGGTCCCCGAGTTCCTGCCGCAGCGCGAGCTGCAGGTCGGGCAGTGGGCCTTCGCGCTCGGGCGCACCTTCGGACCCAAGAGGCCGACCGTGCACGCCGGCATCGTCTCTGCCCTGGCCCGCATCGACGGCAAGGCCGTCCAGACCGACGCGTACACCTCACCCGTCAACTACGGCGGTCCGCTGATCGACCTGCGCGGCCGAGTGCTGGGCCTGGTCTGCCCGCTTTCGCCGCAGGGCGACACGGCCGGGGCCAACTGGTACGACAGCGGCATCGGCTTCGCGGCCGGCCTTGCCGAGATGGAGGAGATCCTGGCCGGCATGAAGATGGGCCTCGTCTACAAGAAAGCCCTGCTCGGCGTCGGCATCGACAATGCCGACCTGGGACCGGGAGCGCTCCTCGCACGGACCTCCCCACGCAAGAGTGCCGGTGGCCATGCCGGGCTTCGCAAGGGTGATCGCATCCTCGCCATCGACGGGAGGGTCGTGCGCAACGGCAGCCATCTCAAGTGGCTGCTCGGAGGCCACTTCGAGGGCAACTTCGTGCAGATCCGCTACGAGCGCGCCAAGGACGGCGCCGAGGTCGAGGTCGGCGTCGTGCTGGATGGCAAGGACTGAGTCGGCAAGGACTGAGCCTGGGCGCTGCGCAAAGATCGGAGGGGCCTCGACGGTCGAGCCTTGGGCCTCCGAGCCCCGAGCCGGAGCTGCGATCGTCGATCCCGATCGTAGGACTCCGGCTGTTTCCCTCTTCTCGAGAGTTCCGGACACCGCGCCTGGGAGTCCCTGCGAAGCGGACCTGATCTTCGAGGTCGGGCCGCTCAGTGCTACCGTGGTCTGGCCGGCGGTTGGGAGCGTTTGAGCTCGCGGTTGCGCCTCAGCACGTCCTGCAGGAATCGGTCGTGCTCGGCGATGTCGGTCTGGTCCAAGGCCGCGAGGGGCCGGGCCAACTCGTCGAATCGTACGAGTGCCTTCTCCCTGCCTTCGCAGACCTTGTGCAGGACCGTCCCGTCCGGGCCGATCTGGACGAGGGAGAAGAGGTCCTCGTCGATCGAGATCTGCGTCATGCAGAGTTGGTAGGGCACCCGGTCGAGCTGGAGCCTCCGGGCGTGGGCAGCCTCGGTGTCGATCCTGGGTGAGAGGAAAGAGGGGTCGCTGGTGCTGGTACCATCGGCGAAAGGACCTCTTGGATGGGTATAGAGCTTGGGCTGGTACGCAGAGTGCCCCAAGAACGGGATGTTCGTCAAGGGCCGATGTCAGGCCGTTCTTGCGTTGCTCTTGCCGGCGCGGCTTAGTGGTTTTTCCCCATGGCCTTGCACGAAACTGTCCTGTTCTGTTCCCTCCTCGCATCTCCCCAGGATGCCAGGCCCGAGCTGGAGGACCTCCTCGCAGGCGTTGCGAGGATCCAACTTCCGGGCGTCCCCGGAGAGATGCTTGCGGGCGGGGAGGAGGTCCGGATCCTTTTCTCGGGTCCGATGGGGAAGGGGCGACGCGCCCCGGTCGCATTGGCCCGCCACTGGGGCAAGGGTCGGGTGCTCGCGGTCGGCCACGATCTGTGCGCGGCGCCCCATCGTTCACGCTTCGATGGTCAGCGTTTTCTGAACAACGCGATCCGTTGGCTCGCGGGTCGGGAGGGCGAGCTTTCGATCGGGCTCCAGATGCGGGACCCCGCCCTTCGCCGTGAGCTCGAGGCCCGCGGGCATCGGGTGCGCATCCTCGGACGAGGCCGCCTCCCCTCGGTGGATGCCACACCGGT
>WURV02163619.1:0-15271 GCA_011762755.2 Epimenia babai
CTCCGCAGTGAGCCATAAAGGTGTTACCACTTAATTTACTTGTATTTGAACTGACTCACACGGCTACCACAATGAGTATGTAAATGACAGTAATTGTCACGCGCGTACAAGTCACCTGACTAGGATTGGTACAATATGACACTCACTGGTATTCTATACAGCGTCAACAACAATCTTTTTATATTTCTGACTATATTTTAATTGTACATGTTTACATGTTAAAAAATTACACTCTAATTATTATCTATTGGCTACTTTCATATAAAAACAATATAAGCATGCAGTGTGACCCACTCACGGTTACGTGACTATGTTCGCGCCGTTACTAAACACTCGCACAACTTCACACCTACACAAATCTTAACTCATCCCACATGTGGTAACCTTCCCACATCAGAAACTAAGACAATTATTACGAAATGGACAAGTGTACCTATTATAATGCACTCGTTAGTAAAGTTGAACTAGAGACAAATATCTAGGTTCATACAAAGTACTCTATGGATATACTACGGGTTGGCGCCAGTGGTGTAGTGGTTAGAAGCGTTGCCTTTCATGCGAGAGCTCGCGAATCCGAACTAGCATAAACCAGGGATCCAGCGGTATATACGGCTATTACTATGTCTAAAAACTAGTAAACGACCCACGATGTCGGGTAATCACCAAAGGTGTGAATAAACGCCTAGTAAAAGAGATACATTTCTAAAGAACGAGCCGCACGCGCGCTCGGTGTTGGTAAACGGGCTAAGCCCATTGCTCTCAACACGCGCGCGAACATGCACCCTTGGTTTATAGAATTTAACAACGTCAGCCTGGATGTTAACTTTGACAACCCGACGCATTTGTGTTCCAAACTGCATATATAACGAAAATGATTATGCATATGTCATTAGTTGTCCAGATTACTCACCATATCTCCACTATATACATCTTCACTGTGTATGCCGTTGTATTCCATGATGAATGTTGAATACAATAAATATTTCGTACTAAAAAATACGACTTGTTACGATAACTGCGTGCGCGCATATCACCTAGTAAACGTCCCAAGATCCCACACTGCATAGTAAACGACCCACGTTTGCAGGTGTAACACCTGGGCGCGTAGTAAAAGTCCCAGGATTCCAGCTCTTTTGTTGAAGGTGTTAGGTCGCCGGAGCGCATAGTAAAAGCCGTATAATCCGATCCAGCGCCTTACACGATAGGAAATGCGCAAGACAGCTCGTGCTTGAAATTAAGAAAGATTCGTCATGTAATGGTTTATTATAAAAATATCTTAACGATGTAACAGGGCTATGTTGTACGTGCGACTGACATTTAATTGTGAAGTAGCGCCAAAACCTTGTCCTTTCTTTTCCTTTTTTATACTAATTCTACAGCAACATATAGGCGTCGGCACACTATCAACCGTTATTACTCGAACAATGTTGAGATATCTGGTATATGTCTTGACGACGCATGATATTGTGCCGTGGTAATGACAGAACATACCGATCCAATAGATCAGTAGAAGGGGTAACATTGCCAGAAAAAAACATGGACTTATGTAACATTCTGTAGAGATAAAGGCGGATAGAAGGGCGTTCACAACAAACACTGACATGATGAAAGGTACAGCGGGTAAAGTACCCCCGACCAAACCGAGCGTCAGCGTGTGTGACACACCTCACTGCAAAAGGACGGGTATGGTATGCGTATACATAAGAGGACTGTCAACATTAAATCGACCCTATCCTCTATCGTATGTGCCTAATAAGGTCCTTGATGTGACGGGTTAACGAAATAGACCACGCCCTTTATAATGATATATTCATAAATATAGAAATTACGGAACCATGATGTCAGACCTACAATGTAAAACATGATGGTGGTGGCGAATGTCAAACCTGCAAAAGTCAATGTAGAAAAGTCGTTGTAAAATCAATATGAAATCTTTGTGTTTTAGTTTAATATATCAACGTGATTAAGTTAATCAACGTGATCAACAGTTAATCTAAAATATTACAGTTGAAGTCAGTTTAGCAACGTAATTATAAAGGTTTATGTACAAAGTAATTTTGAAGTAAAATGTTGAAACGTTACTTTCATATTTAAGTTGAAATTTGATTATAGAGTTAAGTGTCACAAGATGATTGTAGAAGCCGATGTAAAAGAGGGCTAATTAAAGTCGTTATAGAAACAGAATTGTATTGTCACTGTGGAAACTAAATTGTGTGATTGAATGCTAAAATTTAACGGTAAAGTTGAAAGAAGACGCACAGAACAATATAAATGAGTTCAGCTCATGTTGCATAAGCTATATCCATAACGATACAATACATTGAATTTTTTCATTAATACTACGTTTATCCCTGGGGTATATGAAACTCTTTAAGTCTTTGTCTTGAATATTTGTATCTCAACGAGTAGCATTTACACCGACTAAAGTTGTGTCTCAGCATTCGACTGGTGTCTTCGTCAGCCAAAAGAATTGAAGATCTTATGGACCGCAAGGTTCGGCCATGTGACGACTTCTACGAGTTCGCGTGTGGCCGTTGGGTTCAAAACACCATCATCGATCCCGCACGTTCATTGGAAACTTATTACACACAAGTTAACCCCGTTAAGAACAGAAGCAGAGGTCGGTAACATAGAATTGACTTTTACATAAAAAGATCAATAACAGCGGCGGGGAAATATATCGCTCTCTGTTTGGTTCTGTCCCCACGACCTTCCAATTTCAGCGGTCTGAGCGAAAAATGCAGGTCTTCTTGTTCATCTTGTTAAAACATTTCATATCTTTCGAATAATTATACTAAGATTGCCTGAGAGTCCGAATAATACCAACAGCCATCTTTTGAATAAGTAAATATTGACTATAATCGATGTAGAGCTAGTGGGTTTCCACAACTATTTTTTGTCTAGAACCACGATAGACGTCTCGTTTAATCTCGTGATTCGGCTTCTGTACTCTAATATAGCCGTTTTAAATATAAACATTTTACTTTATATATCAATGCATAAATAAATTATTGTTACCTTTTTTACAATGTAGTACGACATGATTTGTCTATATGTTTAATTTGTACGTATTAGTAATGTATTGTAGTGCTTTTTTCTAGCGAAGTGATTACACAGACATGTATTTTAGGGTCTGTCATATTTATATTTATCTTCGTATATGTAATATTTAATTATTAAATGTGTATTGACGTCGGTGTTTATAGCTAGCCTACAAACCGAAACAGGTTCAGGTGAAATTATTCAATAAAGATCACGTTAAAAATATTTAATCGGTACTTTAGTTTCCGTGTGGGCGTTAAATGCATTACTGTGTATTTTTCACTTCGAAAAAAAGTTTTTGATTTTATTATTTAGGGACGTTGTTGAAGCCCACTCGTGCTAATTCTATTAATATTGCACACAACTATGAAACTTGATTATAAATAAACAAATGCAGGGAAGTAGGTCGGCCCGGCCGCTGATGTTCCGTGATGACGGCCGAGGACCTGGGCGGAAAGAAAATACCCTAACGCTAACCCTAATACTAATCCGGATCCACCTAGTTTACCAAGATTTTGCTAAAATACGAAGTAGCCTGGTTTCTTCATTAACATATATTTGACATTAATATCACGAAAACCTGAGGAAAGTCTCAAATATACAAGTCACAGCTGTTCAAATTGGCATTTTAAAGATGTCTTACCTATTTGTGAATATCGCCCAAGAATTGTTAATTAGGCAACGCAGACAACAGACTATGTCTTTGCGGTTTCCTCCATGCTTTCGGCCCCGAAGCGAGGAACGCCTTTAAGTGTGACTACAGCTAATGAAGATGGTCACAAATATGTCATTCATATTATAGCCAAGTTTGATGCATCTAAGAACGACGAAAATATGTCTTTGCGGTTTTCTGCATGCTCCGAAGCGGGAAAGGCTTTGAAGTGTGACTACAGCTGATGAAGATAGACGCAAATATGTCATTCATATTATAGCCAAGTTTGACGCATCTACGTGCGACGAGTGTTATAGAATTATTTTTTATTCATTAATAATAATACGGAATAAAATATCTCGTGCAGACTGCTGGGAGTGCTCTAATTCCCGTCTCAGTCTAAACAACCACTGTGTGATCTTTTGGGACATTACTGTATTGAACTAATTCATTATTTTCTGGGGGTTATTCAATCTGATAATGTCATAATTATTGATTATTTTTTTGGTTTTAGTATCCTCGACTATTTAGTTATCTTTTTGGAAGGTTCAGAATACTGATGAAAGTTTAAAGGCCTTTTTGACCTTTTGCATAATTTCAATTTAGTATTTTGATTTTATTGCAGTTAATTATATTCTTTTTTTATTTTTTTGTCACAATGAACGCCTTAAGGCTCTTTGACCTTTTTGATTTTGTTTGTCTTTGCTTTTCTAGAAGTACTCGAGATGCCGGCAGACAGCAACAACCTCGAAGCTCTTAAAAAGGCAAAGGCGTTCTACAAGTCGTGCATGGATCTCGGTATCTCATACCTATATATATTCCAATTACTACCGATGCAACACGTACATGGGAATAAACGCATTAAATAAGATTCCACGGGGAAAATTGGAATTACCGGGATAGGAAGCTTTGCCTTCCGCTTCGTAGGCTCGCGTTCCTGACTGAAACATTCCGTTTTCTGTAATTAGCGATGGACATATAACTATGGTTGTCGTTATGCAAACCATCATTTGCTTTTAACAGTTTGCCAATATATATCATGGGCAACATTACAGACGAGATTAGGCTCGTAATTGCAAAAAATACATCCTAAAAACGCCTAAAAAAATTAAAAGACTATGCAAACATTTGACACTACTAGTTCCACGCGACACTCCATATATTATAGGAAAATCCATAGAATTAATTTTATCTGGATTAATTTTTTTAGCTCGCAGTAAAAACTTTGACAGAATCTATCGAGAAAGCTGGCTTGAACCCTCTCAAAGAAGCCTTCCGAGAGAATCTGTTGGAATTTCCGCTGTTAGGAATTGACGGCAAACATGCCATGTTTGAAAAAACTGTCGCTAGCTACGCAAAAGCAGGATTATCGTCCTATATCTCATTATCTATCACTAAAGACTCCAAAAAATCTCAAGGAAAGATTTTGCAGGTGGGTTTTTGTATGTAACTGCTAGGAATAGGGTTGGGTCCTGGGTGGGGTAACGATGTTAGAAGCTCTGTCCGATTGTTAATACACTAAGAGCCCACGGCCAGGCGGCTTTCAAAGAGCTTATGCAATATTTCTCCCTTTTGCGAAAGTCTTTTTTCTCATTGATCTATTCAATAAGGAATCACGTGTCAGTCCTCTAACAAATGATTCTCATCGTTAAAATGATTATAAAGCGCGGGAAAGTTTTGTTATTGTCTGTGGGTTATTCATGCCATCCCTCAGTTTATCTGCCGTCTGGCCTATGTATTGTTTATTGCATTTTGTGCAATTTATTAATAATCATAATACTATATAATAATAATATATTGCCCTTTGTATGCCGCCATAATCCACTATGGACGGAGTACTTAGTGGCGGTGTCACAAAGTACAACGTTATTATTGTATGTATGTATGTACTATTTAATTACAGGCTGATTATAAAGGTACTCGTTGCCATTGGGTCTTTACGCAGCAGGCCTATGAATGTGGTAACGCGATTACAGTAATTGATTAGCCTCACTTATCAATGGTGGGGGAAAGCACCTTCTCTGAAAAACATATACCGACAGGCTACACATGTCGCACACTCCAAGTCTATCATGATTGATGGCTATTTAGCGTCCGGTGATGACAAAGCAGGGAGGTGAGCGACATAGAGACCATCCATAGAGCACCTGAAGCTGGAGAAAATGATCTAAAGAGAACCTGAACCTGTGGATACAGTGACCTATTATTGGTGTTAGTTTAATTGGTGTTGCTGAAATGTTTGGTGTTAGTTGGAGGATCCTTGTGGAGCCTAGCTGTCTGGAAGATGGGGATCAGGTAGTGGTGAGGAGTGAAGTCAGTGCTAGTGTTACAGATAGGGTTTGTATTCTGGGTTAGTCTAGGGTCGTTACAAGGATGGTAGTTAGGGTTGGCGTTATAACCAGTCATTGGGTGCGGTAGGGTTGAAATTAATGGAAAGTTGTTTTTTGGGTTCATATGAGGGTCGGATGATTGTCTACTCTCCTAGATATCGCTAAGGTTTTTGTCTGCAGAAGGCGTTAACTTCTTTTGGTTTGTGTTCACCCAAAAAATCAGTGTCCAGGGAAATGTAATGAGCTTCGATGATTTGCCAAAATCTTTTGGTGTTGTAAGAGAATTTAACGATGACGTGAATATCTGTTCCTCCCTTTTTTTAGAAATGTGCGATTACACTTAACGGTGCGGATATGTCTTATAAAGCGTTTAGTGTAACCACCGGTGTATAACGCCTTCTCCGTCACCATGTTTGCTTATGAAAGTCCGCTTTATTATTACAAACCCCTTGAAATCTGATAATCCGTGATGTTATCATCCCTTTAGCCGCATGTTTTTTTTTTGGGGGGGAGAAGAATTTTTATTGAGTTGTTGATGTCGTCAGTCGTTTTAGAATGTACTTTGGTGTCTTGTAATCCTTTTTTCTTGAAATGAATTCCCTTATATATTCCGGTATCCAAAAATTTATTCTTTCGCTATTAAGGTCATAGGTGAACGCCGAGTTATGATTGTTAATTTTATTGAAGAAGTTGATGAATTCCGTCTCACCATGATAGCAGATCTCAGAGATATCCTTGGAAAATCCAAATAAAACCGAGGGTTTTAGGGTACACGTATTCAAAGCTTCCGTCTAGAATCTAGTAATTATATCGGACTAGATAGAGTGTGTTTTATCTATGATGACTATGGCCGAGCCCTTTTCCCCTGGATTATGAAAATGTCCTCTTGAAGATTCAAAGATTTGGCACAATGAACCAGTGTGACGCTGGTGAGGATTCGGGTTCGCGATAGCGTTAGAATATATATGCTGGTGCCACAGCGGAACATCTGGAGGCGGATCGCACTAGTTCACTGCGCCGACGATTAATATGTTTCAATAGATGTAAATGATTAATAAGCAACACATACGCTGCAGTGACTAATAGAAACATATAAACAACATTCGTACGTAGAGAAAAAAGAAAAAGTTGTATCGAGGTGTCTCATGTAAATATAAATTTCAATCAAATATAAAGAAAATGTCTATGTCAGAATATTCGACATAGTTGATTTTAATCAAAGAGTTTATAGGATTGAAAATCTCTAAAACACCTTGAAAAGGTCACGGCATGCTCTGAAGGTCATACGAGGTTCATTTGAGAAGTAACCGAAATTATGTCATAACTTTTTATTGAATTGAGATAGAGGCTTATGATAATGTCGGGGTTGTCAGAAGCCATTCGCTCACAGCGTCAATGACCTCGGGGTCACTGGTGAAGTGTTTGCCTGGTTTATGAAAGATCCAAACAGATCATATCAACGTCTGATGGGGTTAAGTCTCTATATGGGTGTCTGAGTAGTTGCCAGCATAATTGTTGAATATTTGTCAAGGTTCTGTCCGCCGTATTAAGTCGCGCCTAGTCATGGTAAAAAATCATTCTTTTTATCTGGAGGCCTCGTCTTTTGTTCCTAATGTCTTCTTGAACATTGTCTTGTCAGTATTTATCAGAGGTGACTGTGGTACTCTGACTTAAAATCCATGGTGAGTGGTCCCGAATTCTGCCAACATGACGTTGCGAATTCATTCTTGGGCCTTGAACTGGTGTGATGTCACATGCTTCCTTCCATTCGAGTGATTGCCTTTTCGATTCTGGTTCAAAATGGAACACCCAGGTTGTCCTATTGAGACAATTCTGTTTGTCCCTCTCGCTTCTGAACTTGCTGAGACCATCCACTGCAGCCATGAGAAGCTGTTCTTCGTGGATATCGGTAAGGATCATTGGGACACAACGAGAACTGGCTTTGTTGTATCTCACGGTTTAAAATGCTGTGTACACTACCATGGGAGACTCCCAACCTGTCCACTATGTCATCACGTTTTATCTGCTAAGATGATTTCTTCAATGGACGTTATACTTTCAGAAGTTAAAATTTCCACTGGTCTACCACTGCGTTCTTCATCATTGGCCTCATTTCTGCCATCTTGGAATGCTTAAGCTCATTCATAGCAAGATGACTTTGACAGAGAGTTACAACCATATAGTGCCTTCAT
The DNA here is from genome assembly GCA_011762755.2 of Epimenia babai. NCBI lineage: Eukaryota > Metazoa > Mollusca > Solenogastres > Cavibelonia > Epimeniidae > Epimenia > Epimenia babai. The sequence continues at coordinate 8,217 of WURV02163619.1, forward strand.
ACTAGAGTATATTTCACTTGTATTGACGCCTTCAGCTTGGAGAAATATTATAATTGGTATGTAATCTAGGCTTTAGCACTGTTCGCGGTTGGCAGCCATCTTGAATTTTGAAAAATGAACGAACTTGAATCATTATGATGATGGATTTTTGTACATGGCATCAAAACTCCTCAATAGTGTTTGAAATCTGAAGGCTTTCTAGTGAATATAGCAATCATGACACAATTCCGGATACTTATTTGCTGACCCTCGTAAAATAAATTTGTATGTGTTATCTCGGCATACAACGTTGAATTTCAGCGTTGTCTCTTTTACAGCTTCAACTAAAAGATTTGACAAAGTTCTACCGCAAGACGGAATACACCGACCCGAAGAAAATTGAGTTGTTAAGGACATACTTTTTAAACTTAACAACCGCTATTTCCGGTAAAACGCCCTCTGAGGTCAATGCGATGGTCGAGAATATCGTCAATTATGAAATCGGTGCCGCTAAGGTAAACCACTTTTTATAATTGCGATAATGATATAATAATTGTAATGGCGATGGTAATTGCATAGACGACGGGGATGACGATAATGACGATGACGAGCGTAATGACGATAACGACGGTAGTGAAGATGGTGATGGAGATAACGACGGTAATGGCAATGATGACGGTAACGGCGATGGTGATGGAGATGACGATGGTAATGGCGATGATGAAATTGATGGCGATGATGACGGTAACGGGCATGGCGGGGACGAGGACAATGATAGTAATAATAATTTAGACGGAAAAGAAACACGCTGTAGTCAGTTAAATATTTGCGATTAATTCTACATAAGTCAATTTTATGCCGGCCTCGGAATTGTCTCTTGAGTTGAAAATTGAGATTATTAATGTTAACTACATTTTCTATTAATAATTATTTTCTAATAATTCAAATTGATTAATTTTTTGGGAAGAAAATACATTTTATTCTGCTAAGATTTTGTTCCATCATTTTTTGGCTTCAATTATTTTTTAGTTTTCTTACGGCATTTCTATAATTTTAGTCGTACATAATATATTAAGTCTATCATATATTAAGTGGTATTCTTGCACATCAAAATAGCTCTTACCGAAAATGGCAACAAAATAGCACCTGTAATCTTTTCACGCCTGAAATAATGTGTGTGGTGCATCCATTCCGTCATTCTGCGATCTCTTTTACGGACATTTGTCATTTAGCTCTGGTATGACCCCGGTACAACTCCTCTGCGGAAAGATACCCAAAAACGCCTGACCTTGAAAGAACTAAAAAGAGAATTTACAAACCGGGTATGATCTACGGCAGCATTTTAGTTCTTCTCGTTCTCTGTCTTTTTGGAAAGCAAACGATCTGATAAAAATGCAAACATGATTTTTTCAACTTTCCATTTGTGTATCAACATCATTAGTATGTGTAGTTAGATCATGAACAATTTCGAAATAATTCGAAATTCTTACGAAATCGGCTCATATGGTTCGGAGGATTTATCAATTTCTCATTATAAGAAATAGTAATAAGATATAGGTGACATAACTGGCATGTCACTGGGATCTTCCTTGCAGTTTGACGTCGTCTCGGCAGTTTTGGAATCTGTGAAATCCGCCGGGGTAATGATTACTGAAGATGACTTTGTCACCATTAAGGACTACAAAAAACTGTTGCGACTAGGGGAGTATATCGCCAGCTTTTCGGACAAGGGGTTAGTACGTACTGTATTATAAGTCTCGCCTCACATGCGGCAAAAAAAGCTAATCAAATTGATAAAGGACAACTAGCATGTGGTTTAGATCATTCCAATTATTGATTTGATTTCCATAAGGCCGTCGATCTAGCCCACATCCAATCTGACTCCAAGTGTATCAGTCTACATCCAGCTATTTGAGGTGTGACGCAGTTTGTGACTCGTGTCGGCTTTCTGCGGGTATTTAGGACTAGTGATTTCAGAGAGAGAGGGTCAATTATCAGTTCAGAGTTACAATTTTCGCTGTTTTCCCAATTATTACATTCAAGGCGATTCTATACATCGCGTCAACCGCAGGCTAACCTTGTGAAAGACCAATATGGCCCTGAGAAACTGCATGTCTTAGTCTAAACACCGCCACATTGAAGACGACTCTCAATACGGTTGGAAAGTGAGGACATAGGGAAAAACTAGCAGATATCTTGTTGTCACTTACGTGTCGGTAGCGCGCTGTTAGACCCTCTCTTAGGTGGTTCGTCCCACCCACATTTTGAAGTTAATCTGCATACTAAAGTTAGTTTAATAATGCTGATAAGGCAATGCGGTAAGTAACCTTATGTGGCAGTTTGTTCCAAGTACCTGTCATCCGAATCAAAAGCATGGAAGTCATGCTAATTTATTCTCAATATAGCGACATTAAGAGGTCATCGATATTTTTAATAGTATAAGAATAGGCATCCTTGTCACCAGACTTCTCAAGAACATTCTCGGTCTGAAGGCGGTTCAGTCGTTCGTGCCGTTCTTGCCAAAGGAACTGCGCCAAATCGAGGACGTCTTCAACTTCGTAAGAGCTACGTAATAGACGGTGTTATCCATAACCTTTAGATGCGTAGTTAATAGTTTATAAGGTATGTTTCTACATTTACGGATCTCCCATGGGAAAGAACAGTGAATATCCACATCCCTAAAAATGGATGCATTGAATCCATTACCTGAAAAAAATATTTCAGTTATAATGTGTAGCAGTTATAAAGGTCAGACGTGTTTGGCTTTTTTCGTTATTTTACCTGAGTTATAGTCCTTTTAGGTTAAGAAATTTTGTACCATTTTTAGAGTTAGGTTTCCTGTTTATGGTAATGGAAATATTCTATTTGTTAATTGGATACTTTTTGAGTTGTAGATGTTTAAAGTTAGAAATTTGTTAACGTGAGTGTAATTTTCCAAACACGTCTGACCCCGGTCTTTGATAGTCACCTGAGTTTGAGTACACAGACAGCTCCCACGAAACGGGGGAGTATTGTTATCATTTGTCTCGTAGTATGTCTTGTAGTATTCCTTGTGTTCCTTAGAGAGAAATGCGCAAAAAACCCATACCTCTGATATGATAGAGAACAGAGTATGGGACTTGTATTCCTTTTATTTCTATTCATTCGTAGTAACCGTAAATTTGGAAAGTGTCTTCGATAGCCATGTGTTTGAACGGCACTGTAATTAAATAGAATTTCATTCCATTAAAACTGTTGTGTTAATTCTCTCCGCTCTGTTGTCAGAAATTAGTATTGTTTTATTAGTGTCATCTTTGGCTATCTGTGTGCAATTGGTTAAGTACAAAAGCGAGTAGTCTAAACTCTTACTGTAGCCTATATTTAGAGTTTAGTCGCTTATATATTAGACCTATAATATTGCGGCTAAAACGTTTCTTGTGTTCACCACAGCAAGTATAGCTTAGTTTTGTAAAAGCCGATGTATATCCCAACGGTTACCGTGATCATCAGCATATTACCGATTAGCTACTGCTCCTCATAAATCTATTCTCAAAAACGGTGTTAAGTACTTAAATGCACCTGGGAAAGATTACCTCTGTAGCTAAGTTAGTAGGGCACCAAACCTGTCATCTGAAGGTCGTGGTTTCGCGTCTTATCAGAGGTTTAGGTTTTTTCTATGTATTTCTCTCAACCTATTCAAAGAGTCACATTGACTACCCCATCATTCACCCCATCACATCATTTAAAAAACGTTTTAATTATTAATTTCAATTTACTAGCCTATCACAATCTCTGACATATGAACAAAATAATTTCGACGTCTACCGTATATTAATTGTCATCGATCGCTATAGTCTGCATCCTGTATATTATACATGTAGAACCTTTCTACAGATTCTGGCATCAACATAAAAACTACTGTGCAGCATTTATTGACTTTGTTGCGTATTTCCCAGCAATATTTTGGAACGCGGCCAAAGCCAAGATGGGAGGCATGCGTAGAACAACGATTGGATTACGCCACCACGCGTCTCTTCGCTGATAAATATTTCCCGTTAAAGGACAAACTGTCTGTAAGATTTTTGCTTAGAGCGATCTTGACACACCAATCCTTCGTCTCCAGTCTCCAATATTCTCCTTAGACCCTTCCTCGTGGTAAACACGATACCTTCTTTTTGTTTCGTACGATCTCCGTATAAACGCTGGAGACCCGCTGTTATTTTATGTACTTCAGTTGAATTTTAATTTTTGTGCCTTAAACCTTTAAATTTTTTTTATTTCGTAACATTGTGTTCGCTGAGTGACTAACTTGTGAATGATATACATCATGGCGTTGTATAATACTACTGAAATTCATCAGAATTTTTTTTGCATTGAGTTGATCAACATTGTACTATACATCAGTCGGCAAGCCTACGAACAAGGAGTCGAGGAGTCCGTCAAAAACCGTGGTTGGCGCCAGGGGGCCAGTGGTAAGAAGCGCCGCCTCCCACGCGAGAGGTTGTGAGTTCGAACCAGCACAAACCCGCACCTTCCACAATAGGAAATGTGCAAGATTTTCGTGCTTGAATATTGAGGAAAATTCGTCGTGGCATAGTTTATAAATATCTTATAGGTGTGACAGGGCAATGCTGGACTACGTGCGACTGACATGTAATTATGAAGTAGCACCAAAACCTCGCCTTTTGTGTCCACTATTTTTATATACTCTACATGTCCTCCTTGGGCCATGTTCTAAAATAAATGAGTGTGTGCATAGGTGAGTTTTAGAATATCTATCTTATACCAATACTTCGGTTATTACCCAGCTGTTATGTACGTTACACGCAGTTCGTTATGTACGTTACACGCGGTTCGTTATGTACGTTATCTGCAAAGAGTTTAAGGATTAATGGAAACATTTACTACACGTCGCAGTCATCGGTTATTTGACAGCAATAAGGTAATATTCCTTTCTTTAAATGTTAGCAATTCATTGAAGACGTTCGAACCGCAAGATAATAATTACGAATAAAGTGTTCTACTGTACAGACTGACGAATTAGTCATGACAATTAAAGCAGCCGCGCAGATGATGCTCGTGTTGAATCAATGGATGGATCTCCCAACGAAAAAAGCAGCTCTTGATAAGGTACGAGATATCCTTATGCTTTCATCCGTGTTTGTAAGACAATGCTAGAACCAGCCTTTGATGACAGTGTCACAGTTACATTAATATCAGTAAGTTTTATATGAACATGCATGTCCTACTTCCGCTAGAGACAACAGTGGCAGTGGTCACTGACGTAAACTTTCATGGTGAGAGTATGCGAATGCACACATATCGTGGATTATCGGGTGTTTGAATATCCAGAGTGTCCCAAAAAATGCAACTTATTTCGACGACCTTCTACAAACTCAAAATGAAACGAATATAAATGATATGGGCATCATTAGAAAGGCCCGCTATTTCTCCTTAAAATAAGCCATGAAAAATTAAAATCAATCAACATTTGTCAGATATATGGTTATTTTCCCGAGGTCAAAATTCCATCGGGACCAAGTTTTGCATTCCATACCGTGACCCACTCAACGACGACATCTTTCCTGTTCTGCAGACGAACTTTAAGGATAAGCAGCTGAGAGTGGTCACAGCTTTATCAATGAGAAATAGAATTAGCCTTTCTAATGATACCCGCATCATGTGTATTCATTACATTTTGAAGTAGTGGCGTCAAAAAAATGCATTTCTGGGTCGCTCTGTAGAGAAAGATTTGTTTCAACGTGGCTTATTGCAAGTTTCATATCTGTATAATTGATTTCAATCAACATTCTACGTGGGACTGACATGTACTCTCAATAACAGTAGAAAGAGAAACCATGCTCCGTGACCACTTCGTCTCTGTTCTTTCCTTCGAACAAACTAGCTTCCTTCTTTAGCTTAGTTAACCTTTCTCTAGTACCTTTACAACTTTTTTTTAAATACTGCGTTTTCCTCAGACCTCTTATTTGTATTCGGCGAATTCCCTGTTTTTCCTGTTTTTCATTTACTTCCCTGTGTTTCTTCTTACGATTAATACTAGGGAAAGGCATTGCTCTAATCGCAATATAACAATATTAAGCATTTAATTGATCATATATTACTACAACAGTGAGTATTTTTCTGAATATATTGTATGCCGATGTTATATTGGTACGATATTACGCATCCAAGTTTAAGATAATGCTGATATCAAGCATTTAATTGATCATATATTACGACATCATGGAGCATTGAATTGGTTATATGCTGTGATATTTTCGCATTCAAGCGATAACATGGTAATAATTCACAAAGGAATCTGTTTTCCCAAACGTCTATTAAACACAAATGACTCCGCATTTATTTGCAATGTCTCGTCTTAACTAACATTTCAACAGTATTATACGGGTTTGGTTGTTTGTTTTTTCTAATTTCAGATAGGAGCGATGGGGGTGGGTACTGCTTATCCTTCATGGATTTTCAATGACACCGAGCTCAACCGTTACTATAGCAAAGTAGGTCATACATGAACAAAAAAATAGGAATATTTCGCTGATTCTACTATCCTCTGGGTGATAAAATGACTAAACATATATCATAAATTATGTCGATTATAATCAGCATGTACATCTGGTAAAACTAGATAAACCCCACTTTTATTAATGTTGTTTATATTTTACCGTAAATTCCAATAAGATGATGAAAGTATGTATTCCATTGACATAATTTTTTCTAGATTACGGTGTGGAAGTCAAAGATTTTGAAGAGCTTTATAGGATATAAAAAAGTGAAATTCGTGCAAGGAATGCGCGACTTTAACACTCCAGAATATAAACTGTGAGTATGTTACCGTTAGAGGGAAACAACCGCGGCTGTCTAATAAACAACTGTGACGAACTGGCGAATTAACCGTCTAATCACATGTCACTATAGAAAGTCTAGTCCTAACTGAGACCGTAGACCACCTGCCCCTTCCTTCCCCCTACTAATACGGTAACTTGCATATCCTAGGTTTTACCATTTCGTCAGCATTCTTTCTGTCTTTTCATCATTGCCACTCTTTACACACCATACTTTATAGCTGACCCAACTACAGA
>WURV02163630.1:0-15269 GCA_011762755.2 Epimenia babai
GTCGCCCGTCCGTAGAAGTTTGGTTATGTCGCCCGTCCGTAGAAGTTTGGTTATGTCGCCCGTCCGTAGAAGTTTGGAACCAGAGGCGTGAATGGAAGAACAATTGTCTGCCGACACCCGATAGGGTTGTCAAAGTAATTGTTTTCCTTATAGGTGGGGCTAATCCGTTTGTGATGTTAACCAGATCCAGATAGGCTAGCATGGTAAGAGATGAATGGACTACGAATCGATTACCTATTGCTAACGAATAACTTTATGAACTAGACGAGTAAATTATACTACCAAATATATATATATACAGAATTCTAATGAAATGACACTAATCATGAATATTCGTACGAACTATTCTTACCCACAAACCCCCATATGGCTGTAAAATATACTGTTAACACATAATTCTATAACATACTGATCGCGTTTTCATTTATGATGTAGGTTTCTGCTAATAATCTCCCCTCTCCGCTGACACCCGGGCGCGGTTCAGCGCTATAACAAGAACGTCGGTGGTTGAACTTTGAACTTGCGGGTCAGTTCAACCGTAAACACTAACGCTTTTGTGTATCATCTCCAATTTATCCGGAGAAAAAGCCTTACACACAGCCCGCGGACGTATCGAAGCGGTCTACGAGCATCTGGGCATGTCACCATGGATTGAATCACATTAGGTACCCCCATTAACATCACTTTAATATAGAAAACACCGCAGAAATCAGCCAATCAATTTATAGTCCATCATGCTTGTTACAGATATCTGTATATATCGCTGGCATGATATAAAGACTTTCAATATAAGTGGTTCTCAAAAATAGTGTCAAATATCTAAATGCACAAAAGAAAACTTGCCCCTATTAGCTTAGTTGGTAGAGCACCAGACAGTGTATCTTGAAGTCGTACATTCGAGTCCCATCAGAGTTACAGGTTTTTCCGTGCATTCCTCTCCAAAAATGAAATATTGCCATTCAATTAATTCTCAATAGATTGATTTAATTTATTCACCTGAAGATGCATTTCTTTTGTACGCGAAAGCTCGTGTCTCAATAAATTTCTGTTTGTCATGAAAGGTGCTACAATCCATTCTTTTATCTAATAAATAATTATTATATTTTGTATTTTTCGACAAAGCCACGTGGTACAATAAACACTGCTGTATCGAATTCTGGAAATACTCAAAACATTCAAACTTACACTGAAATGAAATTTTATTGATTTATAGTGCCCTTTCAACACATAGCTATCAAACACACTTTACAAATTTGCTATATTTTTATCGCACTATTCTGAAAAAAATAATTTTCCCAGTAATTGACACCAACGAGTTAGTTCACGACTATACATAAATTTATTGTAATCGTTTTTTCCATAGTGGTAAACTAAACAGATACGTACACAACACATGGTAATACGAACAAAGCCGCCATAGGCTGCAGCGAACGAAGTACGGTTAAACAGGAGTTTACGTTACGAGAAGACACGCGATAGGGATATAACAAGTTTGCGTCGTGGGTAAAAATTGACGACTGCGTGTTCTTCTATCGAAGACTAAATCCTAGTTTTTCTGCGGGACATAAATTCGACGCAATACCGAATGAAAGACACGATGAACACGTTCGTGTGAAATCGTCTTTTATTACAACCTGACGTCGTGATAGACGAGCGTAAGAATTTTGGGGACAGCTCGACACTACGCGCGCCTAAGGCAGCCTTGTAGGTTTACTCTTATAAAATACGCGATAGTTTTCTAATGTAACTTGTAAGTAAGGGGTTAGCACTAATAAAACGGGCGGCGCTAGAAACGTAGTGTAAGTTATCGGCTAACGACGGTAACAACACCAACACCTCGTACAGGTTGTACAACGTAAAAACAATTTATATACAAAATCGTCTTCGTATTTTGACACGTTAAATCAGCAGTAGATATAGACGTTCATAACATATAAACGTTTATTAATGAGTGGCGTCTGATAATTCAGAAATTACGACCACTTTTGGGGAAACGACAGTTTGCTGACGTAGAAACTCGCTCGAGAATCGAGTATTGATGTAAAGAGCTAGGGATGGACGAATCACGTAATACGTTGTATTCACATAAGTATGAGATTCTAAATTGACGGCCTCCGTATTTATAACTCGCCCTTGTCGACGCTGTAAGATCTCGGAGGTTGGCAGCTAGTTCTTAAAATAGCAATATTAAATACAGTGTATTACACTGTGAAGTACAGTGTGATACATTTCGCAATACAGTCTTGTACACAGTCAAATACAGTGCATTACACTGTCAGATACAGTGTCAAATAGAGTTAATTACACTGTTTATTATTATGTCGAAAGCAATGTGTTAAACTGTCAAAAATAATGGACCACACCCTATGATACAGGATATTACACATTCGAATACAATATATTACACCATTGTATATAGTGGATTACGCCGTTTAGAGGCTACTAAGTATAACGGACAGTGTAGTATAAAGTAGAATGTTACATAAAGGATTGCTTGACAACAGTCAACTAGTGACAATTACCTGGGTAATAGGTTCTTAAGGGTTTTGTGTTTGTCATATTGTATATATTATACTATACCTTGATTTAGTCCTGTCTCAGGTGAGATCTTGTGAGTAATGACAATGCAATTTAAATGTAGTCGAGTATAAAGGTAGATTACAGGTGTCGATAACGCAGGTATGCGAAGCTATTGAATAACGAGATTTATTCATTAAAACGCGTGACTTCAAACTGCAAATGGACAGGTGAGTATATAGGTAGATTATGAGTGTTGCTTAGAAAGGTATATTTAGGTATTGACAACAGGTGAATATATAGGTAGATAATGAGTGTTGTTTAGGCAGGTATATTTAGGTATCGACAATAGGACGTTTGGAACAGCAAACAGACAGGTGAGTATAAAGTAGATTACAGGTGTCATATACGCAGGTATATGAATATTTAAAGGCGACATTCGAAACTGCGAACATAGGGGGTAAGTATCAAGGTAGATTAAAGGTGTTTACGCAGGTATATTAAGCTATTCACAATATCTATTCATAAAATAACAACAGAGATTAACGGTGAACGTATATAATAGTTTAATTCACAAAATATATTCATCTCGGAAGGCACGGACAGTGCGTTATGTACAACAGATTATCTAAGGGCACGTCCATAAATTACCTGTTAAAAATTGTAAGGCTTTTTATATTCAAAATCATGATAACGATCGAATTATGCCAGTATAGCAACATTGTGTCTAGAAACCGTCCGAGCAATGAGTTGCTAAAATGATAAGTAGTAACTAACAATTACCTCATCCCGGCGACCTTGTAATCATTTTGTTGTTCCACGTTGGAACAAATTCCCACGTTCCACGTCGGTTAAATTCACCAGGGATAATATGACGTGTGTAATTTGAAATTCCAGTTAATTGGTTTCGTTATCGCGTTTGAGATAAATAAATAAACGTTACACAACCAATCAGATTTGAGATCCTGTTACCGATGGCCTATAGTATGCGAGCGTTCCCAGCAAACGACGTTCAAATGTCGCTCTGTTCCGCGAGAAATCACCCGCCGTTACTAAATTCAATCCAATCATATTTCGGAAAGCCATTAAAATGAATAAAAAACTTTCGATTAAGCGCTCGATACGAGAAACTAAATAACGATATAGCATTTTGGTACGTTTGTGTAAGTTCGGTGTAAGTATATATAAACATACGACGATAAATGTAACAGTTAACGATTAAATGGAACAACTACACCATTTTTCTACGTTTTACCCGCTAACTCAAAAGTGACCGTGTGAATATGATTAATGGGGTGGTCAAGAATCAGTGGTTCAAGAAGCGGCTTTCAGAGGATCTAGACGTTGTCAGCGACACACGGCACGAACTGTTCCATGTTGCTCTATTCGACAGCGAAGACGATCAGAGAAGTATTTCTTGAGATAGATAGCGCCCATTTGGTGAGACTCCATCTTGTAAGATCCGGCCACCTATTTGACCCGATACTTCCGAGCTACTCCAAATATGACCCGAAGCCTTCTTTAGCTTCGCAACTCACAGCGTTCTTCACCATTGTCATCCGCAGCGGCGCTATCGTTACATCTTTTCGGAGAGGTGCTACCGTTACATCTTTTCCCGTATCCATCGACATCGCTGTTGAAACGCCGACCTCATTTCTTGCCGTGAGACATCATGACCTTCGTCACGAAGTTCACGATCGCCGACGCTGGTTGATCGGCGTCTAACTCGGCGAACAGATGGCAGGCGTTGTCTGAAACTCCGCCCTGCTTTCTAGCGATGAACCCAAATATCCTGCGAACAACACCGACGTTGTTAGCCACCGTCGTATGAGCAAAAAAGGACAAAGTCATGTATCATTTATAAGATTCTATCCTACTCGCGACAATGACGTGTTTGTTTGCTTTAAACATATTTATATTTGAATTCAGAAAGTCAGAATGACATCTCGGGCAAAAATTTGATTTGTTATCGTGGGTCCGCAATACTAAAAATATCATTGACTTATTTCCAAGTAAGATTGAGGGAAACATCAACATCACATTGTATTCCCCAAATAAACCATAAAATAACTTAGTTCAGGTCAACTCTGTAGTTTGAGCTGGTCTATATTGTTGTCGTTAACCAAATGTCCGTTGTAATATTTATGGTCCTATTTGCACCATCAACTTCTCGATTTCACCGATGCCAAATACCCCGTTGAAAACTTGAGGATTAGTTTTGTACCTCGATCAAAAGCATATCAGTGAAGATTTAATAGGTGAAGATTTAATGGGTGAAGAATCAATAGGTGAAGATTTACATGACAAACCCTTCCAAAAATGTTAAAACTCCATAATGATTATAAAGATGCATAAGATGCGAGAACTCACTTGGAGTTGATCAAGCCGTGGCCATCATCAGAACTCTTCCATCTCCGATCCTCTTTGTCCAACCCACAGTACGTGACTGCAGCCACGGGGTAGTGTCGTCGGAAAAACAACCTAGCATCGACCAATATCGACTTGAATAAGTAAATCATACAAAGGATAGCGTCACCGCATACGTTGGCTCGAGTTGTTTCTGATTACAGAGCTGGAGAGGAATGCACAGAAAAAACCTATACCTCTGATGGGACTCATCAGAGGAATAGGTTTTTTCTGTGCATTTCTCTTCAGCTATTAATAGAACCACATTGGCTACCCATATTACCATCTGATTACCAAGGTAACTGTCGAAGATGTTCTGGACCCTTTGCAAAGGTGGCCAATAAACGCGGCTAAAACAACGAATTGATTAGCCTCACTTATAAGCGGCGGGGTAAACAGCTACTGTGTAAACCCGCATTCTGGGCAGACAACTGGCACTCTTCTATTCAGGCCACTCGTTCCAAATGTCTATAGTTGGGAAACACATTTTGCATACTTCACTAAGTCTATGGCAGTTAATGGTTATTAACAATGGGATGATGAGATAGCGGGGAGGTAATCGACATACAAAAAAAGCCTAGAAAAAGGCGAGGTTTAATTGCACGCTCAATATTGCTTTGGTAAATCCTAAAAATATTTTTTATAATGACCCATTCCACGACAAATCTTGCTAGATATTAAAGCATGAAAATCTCGCTCATTTCGTATTATGGAAGACGCGGGAAAAATCCTTGGTTTGTGCTGGTTCAAATACGCAACCTCTAGCATGAAAGGTCGTGCTTCTAACCACTGTTCCACTGGCACCAACATGAGACGATCCATATAGCATCTGAAGCACAGCCACATCAGAGAGGAAAGCCCTAACAGGCCCATACTGCTCGGGCTTCCCAGACTAACACGGGCACAGTGGTTTGAGGCGCTTTCTGTCTAAAAAAGTCACTGGTAGTGTACTGACTAGAATAGGAATTGAACCAGGTGGTCCTGTGGATGAAAAGTCAAATGCTCTAGTCTAACCAATACGCTAACTGCCCCCATTCGCTTGAGTTGCATGCCACTCACGTCATATCCAGCATCACCTACTCGGTTTGGTGGCTGCAGCAGGCCAACTTTTCCACCAAAATGCTTCTACTCTTTATGACCACCTTTCGGTCAAACTATTTCTATTAGGTGTTCTTTGTTAATCTACCAACATCCGATATCTCATCACTCCAGACACTACACATCAATGCTGCTCTTCATGCTCACATTTCGCTGCTTCCGCACCACTCCAGTGCTCCTCTGCGCTACCTATCACATCTCATGTTTATTCAGAATCCTTCTGCTCATGTACAAATGGAGTGACATAACAATACCTCCTCGATATATCTGCAAAATGGCAAATCCTGCTAGGAGGTTGTTGAGATTTTTCAGTAGAAATGCAAACATCAGCAGAAATTACCTGCCACTGCACGGGTGATGATACTCACACCAAATCTGAATACGACCAACCCAAAGACAATATCTACCAAATTACAGAGCTTCAGGCCAAGTGGTTCTTGAGAACTTTTTCAAGTTAAAATACAAACATCGCCAGAAATTACCCCCTCTTGGTCCGATGATAATATGCTTAAGTAATCTAAAAGAGACGAAGCCAAGGATAATATCTGCCCAAATGGCAGAACTCTGCGACAAGAAGCTTTTGGGAAGATTTTTTAGGTAAAATAATGACATGGCCAGAAATTACTTCTCTTTGGTCCGATGATGATAAGCTTAACAAATCTACAAGAAACCAACCCTAGGAGAATATCTGCCAATTCGTACAGCTCTACGATAAATAATTCTTGCGAAGTTTTTTTCAAGAAAATGTCATGCACACAGACGGTCGGACAAAGCTCGATCAGAAAAGCTCACTGAGCATAAGCTACTGTGACCTAAAATAGTAAATACTATTAGTTAACACCATACAGGCCTACATAAATATACCGTACTCACTTCCGTTTGTTATCGGTCAGTGTGATGCCTTGAGAGGAGACCTTGAAGTGGACTACTGTCGTTTTGACCGGTGGGTCCATCTCGACTGTGACATTTAATGCCTTAGCGATAGCGACAGGCCCCGTTAATGATTCTGTGTCGACTGAGTTAAGGTACAACACGTTGCACGCTGCAATGGAAAATTCCCATCAGAATGTTTGTAGTCACTTGTGACCTCGTGCCAGCATGGAAAATTCCGAAATAGTTTAGGTAAGGTTTATGAAATAGCATTTAAGAGAATACTAATGGAAAAAAACAAGTTCATTTTTTGCTATTAGGCCTACTGACTCCGTTGTTATGGTTACAGAATTGTACATTCATGTTGGAATGGAAAACTACCATCAAATTACTTGGTAGAAAACGTACATGGCGTAAAGGAATAGCACCTTACATACATACAATGGAAATTGATCGAAAATTGTCCATTGTGGAGTCAGATAACAGACTACAATTTGAAGTATGGAAACAAAACAAGGTGAGATAATCAGTAAGCATAATGACTTACCCGCTCCTTGCTCAAGAAGGGAAGACGCGGTGCCAGGTGTGTCCGGACTCGTGGGAGATTCCAGTAATCCATCTACCATGCTGTGTTCTGGAAACATGATCATGGTGACATTTGGTGGAAAAAACATCTTGTGAAGCAGCAAGCAAAGCTATATATATGTGCAGACGTATAGAACGATCTACAAACGGAGGCAGTATTTCTTTTGAATTTTTCGTGTGATATTCAACATAGTTTCACAGCGTGATTTTATGTCCGACACTGTCCGAACTGTGTCGTTAAATTTCTTAGTTTTATCTCCTCCATCTGTGATCTTACTGTATATGTCTCATTTATTTTCGAATCATTTATTACCCGGTTCGATTTAGAACCGTATCCCTTGTATTTCTCGTTAATCATAGCAACCTTAAATTTGGAGAGTGTCTTCGATAGCCATGTGTTAAAATAGCACTCTAAACCAATAAAATGTCATTTCATTTTATTGATCGATACAATTCGATTGCCGCATTAACGCCTAAGGTCACGTGACGAGCGGACGCACCGGGTTCGGGGAGAGTGAGCTTGCACGGCAGGGCGAGGGGCGTCATGGAATGTTGGTAGACGAGGGCCGCGAGACTACCGAACACCGGCTCATTGGCGCACCCCTTCAGTCGTACCCCCTTGGGGGTAGGCTCGATGAGGAAGTGGCGTACTAGGTCGGCCAGCGGGTCACCAGCTGTGAGTAGGTAAGAATAGGTTGGTAAGAATAGGTTGGTAGGAATAGGTGGGTAGGGATGGGTGGGTAGGAATGGGTGGGTAGGAATGGGTGGGTAGGAATGGGTGGGTAGGGATGGGTGGGTAGGAATGGGTAGGTAGGAATGGGTGGGTAGAAATGGGTGGGTAGGAATGGGTGGGTAGGAATAGCTGGGTAGGAATAGGTGGGTAGAAATAGGTGGGTAGGAATACATCGGAAAAAGGGCACACTGCTGCGTGTGATCATGTGTGCGATGGGACTTCATAAGCTGTCATTCCAAATATGTGGATAAAGCTACATGCAATATTTCACACTATAAATGTGTAAAACCTGATACAGCTAACTGATCCAGGGTGATTATGTAGGCACGCTGAGGTCGCTGGATGTAGGGGTCATTCTGAGAGTGAGAGATGTAAAATGAGCATTTGGAGTATGATATGAAAGTGAGTGACTTCCAGACTCGCAGAAACAAATTCATGGTTTGCAGACGTCAGTCTCGCCGACCCTGGCTTCCTGATTTGAAAGCGATTAGTTCTTTTTCAACAGACTAATCTCGAAATTGGCTGAGGTGATCATAGTCCTATATGGACCACGCATGTAGTCCTATATGGACCTAGTATGTAGACCTACGTGGACCACGCATGTAGTCCTATATGGACCTAGTATGTAGACCTACGTGGACCACGCATGTAGTCCTATGTGGACCTAGTATGTAGACATACATGGACCAAGTATAGACATACGTAAATCACACAGACCACCCAATCGTTGCACAGACTCACAAGGTTTGGTGTGGACATTGGCGGGAACTTGAGCGACCTTGACAGCGAGACCGAATGCTCCGGGAAATGAGTTACTATCTCGAACCACAAAAGTTCCAGGAGCTTTGTCTTTTAACATTGCGATTGCTGAAAAAATACCAAATTTTTGCTAAACCGTAATGAATATCGTTATCATTCATATTTTTATAGTCATTTATATTCCAAGGTGTTTGTTACCTTTGTATTTTTTGGTATTAATGAATATGGATAAAATGACGAACCATATCTTATATCTATGTCATATTTTCAGATTAATATCTTCAAGGACACCGATATCTTCAAGGACACCGATATCTTCAAGGACACCGATATCTTCAAGGACACCCATATCTTCAAGGACACCCATATCTTCAAGGACACCCATATCTTCAAGGACACCCATATCTTCAAGGAGACCCATATTTTCAATAACACTCATATTTTCAATGACACCCATATCTTTAAGGACACCCATATCTTCGAGGACACCCATATCTTCGAGGACACCCATATCTTCGAGGACGCCCATATCTTTGAAAACACCCATATCTTCAAGGACACCCATATCTTCAAGGACACCCATATCCTAAAGGTTATCCATATCTTCCAAATGAACTTATTGAAATCAAATAAATGACATTTGAAGAAAGTGCATCGATATATATACAGAAAATATACAAATATCAGTGTACCTTCCTCGCGCGAGATGTGAGGTTTGTACCACAACTTCGACGTGTCCTTGACAAACTTGGGCATCGTGTTAACAACGTCAAAGTCAGCAAGGGACGTCATACTGCCACGCCGCGACAGACCGTAGTAGACACTCGGCGAGCTCTGACCGGTGAGAGAGTGCGCCCCGGGGCTGAGGGTCATGCTGCCGGTGTGGTGGCCCGATGCTGACTGATAGTGCGTCCTAAAGCGATCCACTGTTCCGGGTGACGGTGGGCTGTAGATAGACAATAATCGTCAGACAGAGAGAGGCGTACTATTATGAATTTATAGTATTAGTATGTGAATTTCCCATATTATGTTGATTACTCGTATTATTGGGTGGATTTCCTGTATTATTATGTAAATATTCTGTATTATAATGTGAATTTCTTGTATTATGTGAAATTCCCCTATTACTTTTTGAATTTCCTGTATTATGTGAATTTCTTGTATTATGTGAATTTCTTGTATTATGTGAATTTCTTGTATTATTTAGGCGCCTTAGAGACATACCAGTTATTAGGGCGCCTGCAAAACAAATGGATTATTATTATTAATATCATCGAGTGGTTACATATGACTTTGCATGTCACCATTTGTAAAACAGTAATATCGGGTATTTCTTTATGTCTTCATCAAAATACATAATGATATAATCCACGCTGGACCCTTAAACTGTGAGTGCAACTCTTGAATGAACGCGAACTGACACTTTTGACTGAACGGATCTAAGCAGTGTACTTTACCTGCTGACAGAATGTGGGCTCCTGGTCAGGGTGCCGCCCGATTGCTGGTGATAATTACGTGATGTGTCCACATGGAGGGCACGGGGTAGAGTCCCGGACCTTTGTTGGACATCTTGCGTGTTAAACTGATGCTGCTCAGTGGTGAACTGTCTTGTTTCGCTCGTCGTGATAAACTGCTGTTGTTCCGTCTGGAATTGCTCCTGCATTTTCTGTTGCTGTTGGTTTTGTTGCTGAATAAGCTGCTGTTGCTGGATTTGTTGATGTTGTTGCAGCTTGCGTTGCTGATCAGCGAGTTGTTGCTGTTGCAACTGGAGATTTTGCTGTTCCAAGCGCTGCTTTTCCACCAGCTCTTGCTGCTCTTGTATCTGCTGTTGCTGTATTTGTTGCTGCTTCAACTGTTGCTCCTTGATCTGTTGTTCCTTGAGTTGCAGCTGTTGCTGCTGAAGCTGTTGCTGTTGCTGCACGAGCAGGTTGTGTTGCAAGCGTTGCTGTTCGGCCAGGTTCTGCTGCTGTTGGATCAGAAGCGACCCGGGCGACTGCGGCTGTTGTTGCTGTTGTTGGTGTATTTCTTGTGAGGTGTGCGTCGTCTGCGTCGTGTGGAACTGCTGTTGGCTTGGCTCAACATGGTTAAAGTAAGGCTGTTCGATGATGATCGGAGGGTTGTTCTGCGTCACCGTCTGTTGGGGGCTGCGTCCTAGCGTACCATCGGTGCCGTGAACGTTGCTCCTCTGGCTGTATTGGTAACTCGTGACATCCGACACGGATGCTGAAAGAAAAACAGCGATGAAAATCCGATCAAAATCATTCACTAAAGCTGTATAAACAGTGTATATATATTGTTCTGTACTGAAAGACGCAAAAATCTAATACCGTAACCAAAGGCAACTGATTTTCTGAGGCATGCACTACTATTCCAAAGAGTTTCTAAATTCCACGATTATTTTCCACCACGACGATTATCACAAAAAAACACCACGGACGTTATTTCATGCACAAAACTGATCTAAATCACTTCACAGGTAATAAATTTACAACAACGCAACACCATTACGGGTAGATTAACTGAATCAATACAAAACATAGTGTTTAGTGTTGAATGTTAAAGGTCCAGTTAATACACATTGACTGACTAACTTCGCGATAATGGTATAAGGATCGACAATAATCATGGCGGATCCATTGCCACCACCCCATGCTCATAACAAACTTTTTCACCAACCTTAGTTATACGCACAGCGACATAAAAGCCATGACAAATTCAACTGGAATGGTGAATCTTACACAAAAGTGTCTTTGAGATTTTTGAATAGTTAATTTTATTGTGAATAATCAACTGAAGATAATGAAGATCGATTCTCTGTTGAATAGGTAAGGGGGATAAAACAGCAATAATTATTGTCAGCCAGCAGTTCTCAAAATAGGGGGTCATGACCATATCGGAGGCCGTGAACTATTTTCCGAGCTGCAGCTCACTTTATGGGCTGCGACATATTTGTGAGGTGAGACATGGGCTGTGACCTATTTCTATGTAAAGACCTATTCGTGTGCCACAACTCATTTGTGAACTCCGACCCATTTATGGGCTGTGACTTATTGTGGCCTGTGACCCATTTCTATGCCGTGACCTATTTGTGTGCCACAATTCATTTGTGAGCTCCGACCCATTTATGAACTGTGACTTATTGTGGGCTGTGACCCATTTCTATGCCGCGACCTATTTGTGTGCCACAATTCATTTGTGAGTTCCGACCCATTTATGGACTGTAACTTATTGTGGGCTGTGACCCATTTCTATGCCGCGACCTATTCGTGTGCCACAACTCATTTGTGAGCTCCGACCCATTTATGGACTAACTTATTGTGGCCTGTGACCCATTTCTATAACGTGACCTATTCATGTGCCACAATTCATTCGTGAGCTCCGACCCATTTATGGACTGCTACTTATTGTGGGCTGCGACCCATTTTCACATCGCGACCTATTTATAGGCCGTATATATGGAACTTGTGCTGTGAACGAATGAAAGATCTGGAGGGAAATGCCCAAGCCGACTTAACATTCTAGAATTCATGGTCGTCGTTTGAGAACTGCTGCTGTGATAATGTACCAAAGATTGTTAGATACGCAACTATCAAAGATGGACTCCCGTATACGTAGTACCTGGAGAATAGACCGGGCTGTAACGGAAGAGGGTTGGGTTTTGGTAGGTGTGTGGCGGCGGCGAAGGAAGCGGTTTATGTATATAAATAGCAGGCACACTAACTGATAGCTGACGGGCTGTGTAAATCTTTTGGGGTACTGCTGGTGTAACATAAGCAGGCATCATGCAAGGTTAGTAGTGGCTGTATATGGAGAGTCATGTATAAAATACAGGTACTCTGAAATTATGATGGTGTCGATTTGTGCGAGCTGTTAGCGGGGGAATACAGGTAGTTAGGAAAAGCTATAATTGGTCGATAGTCATATGTGTCAGGATGTAAGGCATTCATTCTACCAATGGAAAGTCTTGTCCCAAAATCATTCATAATCAGCTTCTATTATGATTGGTCAATAGTGGTACATACCAGGATGAAAAGCATCAATTCAACCAATGGAAAATCTTCTTCCAACATCATTTGTGATGAGTTAGTTAGTTAATTATAAGCTGATTACCCCAAGATTGTTGTTGTGCATTGTTAACCAACACAGCGAGCCTATGTGGTGACCACGGGATCAGCCGCAGTTATAAGGGGTGGCGGGAAAACAGTGCAGGTGAAAAACCCCGCCAATGGTTTCACCTTATCTACTGACATTCTACGTATATTACACAATCCGCTACATCTGCGATGATTAATCAGTATTTCAATAAGATGACGAGATAATGGAGAGGTTAGCGCTATCGAGACCATACAAAGAGCATATGACACACATCTGAGGGAAGAAACCATTATCCAACCATACTGCATGGACTACCCAGACCGCATGAGCTTTTTGCCTGAAAGAACACCACGCTTAGTAGACTGACTATAACGAGCAACGATCCAGGATTGCCCGGATTAAAGCCAAATGATCCAACCACTACGCAAACTGTCCCTGCTTTGTGTCATTTTGATTAAGTCCACTAATCGGTTTCATCATTTTATATACCCGATATCCGAAATAAAACACCAATGGCACTAATCTAACAACACACTAATCTAACAACACCGTTAATGTGCATGCAATTCAACACACTCGCTATAAAAGCGATGATACAGTGCTCTTGGAACGATGGAAGATATTTGGAACAATCTGTAAAAATCCGTCACCTGGAAGCAAAAGTCAGGATATACGATTTAGGAACGTCAACGGACTTGAAACCTGAATCCAGATGCGGTTGCGGTACGTGACAGTTGTTAAATTCCGGAATTGGTGCTGTCATTTTTAGTAGCGGGGCTTCATGCGAGAGGTTTCTAGGTCAAATCCGCACGAAGCATTGACTTTTTTCCACGTTTTCAACTATATAAAATGAGTTAGATTTCTGAGGTTGAAAGGTTTAGAAAGATTTGTATTGAAGTGCGGCTGACATCCGTACGATTAAAAACAGGAGAAAAAACTGCAGTAAAAAGGTGTTTCCGCTGTTTTAGGCTGCACTTCCTTCCCGCTCTTTGTGCACTTCTCACTAGGGTGTGCAGCCACCGCAGAAATGCATCAAAATTACGATTAATCAAGTCGCATTTCAACCGTGTCTTTTCCTTTCTGCGTTTATTTTCTCAAGAAAATTGCACGTTGGAATCATTCTGCGCGTTTACCGCTCTATACCGTCATCAGCCAATCGTATATCCTGACTGTAACCATAGTAACACGAAAATTATTGACAAAGCCGAGGAAATGGTTAGCGATTTGAGGCAGAGAGGGGGTGACAGACCGTGATTTTGGTCACTTTACCTTGGTTTGTGTAGTGTGATACTGGTGACACCGGAAATGGTGGCGTTTCTAAGGAAACAAGAACACGCACACGTTACGACATCCATCATGCATCTAACATTACATTACATTTATGATTAAGTGTATACGGTTTAAGCTGTATACTCCGAGACTCGATTTCAGCCAATCAACTAAACTGATTTATCCAATAATTGCAAACTTATCGAAACAAATAAAGCGTATAAATACGGTAGAATCCTTTTGATATGATATCGTTTAATGTAATAACAGTGAGATACTGTTTAATATAATACTGGTTATTGTCCTTATTAATTTAGAGGTAGGTTTACGAGTAAATGCACCGTGGAACCTGAATTCTGGAAGATTTTGTTCAGGATCAGTACGCTACCTTTTTTCTGGCAAATAATGTCAGGGTAGCCCTGCTTCCTCGAGCTGACGTGACTGAATTTCCGATGTTGTTGGCACCGTCCCACCGCGCTTACCTCTTCACTCGTCGTTTCAGTAAACAACCGATCACAGATTTAGTGGAGTGTGCTACAAAGTGTGAACAGTCTGTCGACATCCACAGTCTCAGTGTCAGCGGTGTGTATAGAGCAGGGTCAACAGTATGCCCAGATTCCACGGTTTGAACTATGTCCACCTGTTTGCCCGGACTCCGCAGTTTGAACTACATCCACCTGTCTGCCTGAACTCCGCGGTTTGAACTACATCCACCTGTCTGCCCGGACTCCGCAGTTTGAACTACATCCACCTGTCTGCCCGGACTCCGCGGTTTGAACTACATCCACCTGTCTGCCCGGACTCCGCGGTTTGAACTACATCCACCTGTCTGCCCGGACTCCGCAGTTTGAACTACGTCCACCTGTCTGCCTGGACTCCATAGTTTGAACTACATCCACCTGTCTGCCCGGACTCCGCAGTTTGAACTACATCCACC
>WURV02163641.1:0-15267 GCA_011762755.2 Epimenia babai
TATTACGTCATCACCATATCGTCATGTCATTACGCCATCACCATATAATCTTGTCATATTACGCCATCACCATATCGTCATATTACGACATCACCATATCGTCATATTACGCCATCACCATATCGTCATATTACGACATCACCATATCGCCATATTACGTCATCACCATATCGTCATGTCATTACGCCATCACCATATAATCTTGTCATATTACGCCATCACCATATCGCCATATTACGCCGTCACCATATCGTCATATTACGCCATCACCATATCGTCATATTACGCCATCACCATATAATCTTGTCATATTACGCCATCACCATATAATCTTGTCATATTACGCCATCACCATATCGTCATATTACGTCATCACTATATCGTCATGTCATTACGCCATCACCATATAATCTTGTCATATTATGCCATCAATATATCATCATGTCATTACGCCGTCACCATATCATCATGTCATTATGCGCCGTCGCTGCCGTCATTATTATTATGGCAGTAGTATTACTAATATTTCATTGATCGCTGACAGTAGAAGTTGACTGAAATGTACCCACGCATCATAAATCAATCACGGTCCCAGGTTGATTTCAATTAGTTAAGCCTTTAATCAACTCACTCAGTTTTGGTCGTGTTCTCACATTGTATCTTGCCTACCATAGGTTGCCCCAGGACAACAGCACCCACTTGATCATTGGTCTTGTTGTAAACATTCAGTGTTATGTTACGTGTATACATCAGAAAACAGCCAGTTGAGTTGATGAATATGTCTGTCTCATTGTTGACATTAGCCATCAGACGACGACTACGAAACTTTAGGGTGTTCCCATCTTCCTGTTGAGAAGAACCCAAGCTAATTGTGATACAGGTCAATGACATACTAAAAAATAAACTGTAAAAATCGCACCTAGATTATCACTAAATACAGATGAAAATCAATAGCTTATTTATTATTAGACAAGAAGCAAAAGGTCTCAAGACACAAACATTACTATTGGAAAAAATGAAAAATAACAAGAACAACAATAGAAAATGTCAAATGAAAGAGGCACTTAAGATGCTTGAGTGTAATTAAAGACATAAAAACAACAGGTCACAAGACGCTTACCTGACTATTGGAAAAAATAAAAAGTAAACAAAAAAACAAAAAAGAACAAAGAATAAAAAATGTCAAATGAAAGAAGCACTTAAGATGTGTGAATATAAATGAAACTTAAGGAAAGCACTGTCACAAAATAAATAAAAACCAAAACACAAAGACTAAAGGAGGAAGAAATAAACAAAAGGTCAAAAAAAGGTCAAAAAGGCCTCAAAACATTTGGATAATCAAACAAGAGACGACACATGCCTCAAAACACTCATAAAGATATTAACACAAAAGGCCATACAGGCCTCAAAACACTTATTCAGATATTAAAAAAAGTCAAAGAGGGTAGAAAAACACTTCTGGAACATAAAAAACACTGGAGAGAAATGAGCAAAAAACCTATACCTCTGATAGGACTCGAACCCATGATCTCCAGATAACCAGTAGGGTGCTCTACCAACTGAGGTACAAGGGCAACCTTTCGCCTGTGCATTTATGTATTAAACCCCAATTTTTAGAACCACTGATGTTTATGTCCATATATCATAGCCAGTAATATACAGAGATATCTTAACAAGCATGATGATGGTCCATAAATTGATTGGCTGATTTTTGCGTTGTTTTCCATATTAATCTGACGGTAATAGGGGTAGCCAATGTGATGTGGTTCTATAAATAGCTGCAGAGAAATGCACAGAAAAAAACCTAGTCCCATCAGAGGTAAAGATTTTTTCTGTAATTTTTTCAGAAATTTTTTGAGAATTTTGTCTGAAGGAAATTAATCAATACTCATAATTTCTAATTGATACAATTCTAACAAGTGAATAATAGTGTGCCAACAATAGCTGTAAAAATAAAATCGTAATCGCTAATAGCATACAGAAATCATGTTATAGTAGAGATATAATGATTAGTAAACATCATTGCTCATCATCATGAGTAGACATATAAACGTATGGATTCTATTATACAATTTCAGTAGCTGTATCAACAAGATTGGCTAATTTCAGTTACAATTACAATTTAAATACAATTCCTAATGAGAATCGAGAAAATTCACTTACTGAATATATCCATTTGAAGCATAAAAATCCTTGATTAATTTACTGATCATTAATGTTTGTTAATCAGACACTTAACAAAATATTCGTAGAAATTAATTATAACTTATAAGTTATATGATGAGGATCCCGAATAGAATAATTCACCAAGTAGTGATTCGCTTATAAACACATGATGCCAGCATATGAAGCTCGAACTTTTTGCAAGTGAAATTACATTCCTTCCCGGGATCTCATAGAGTGATAAGTACTGTTTCTTAATAGAGCAACAAGTATCCTACTATTATATTATTATGAGGATTTCGGATAACGTAAAGTAGGCTGTGTATTAAGTTGGTGCTAACATAATACTATACTAGTACTTATAGAATACACGTTACGAATTGACAAATTACACTGTATAGTGAGTGATACATAGTTGAAAGATAGCTTATTTATGGTAATGAGAAATCAACTGTTCCTAATAACACTGCATTCATTCCTGGTAGGAATGCGGAATATTAGAGGTCAAGATGTAGGAATGGACATTATACACAATAGTTATAATAAATTACAAAAATCGGCAGAAGCTACCATGCTCGGATGATGAAACCTCGAACAAATCTCAATAAGACTAACCCAAGGACAACATCTGCCAAATGGCAAAGCTCAAGGTCAAGGGAATTTTATGATTTTTAAGTAAAACTATACACATCGGCATAAATTACTCACATTGCACGAATGACAATACTCCGAACAAATCGAAATATGACCAACTTGTTAAGTTAAATTAGAAAAGCTTTAAATCAAGAAATTTTTATGAAAATTTTGTAAGTAAAAATTTAAATAACGGCAAAAATTATACCCAATTGCCTGGACGACAATTCTCCCAACAAATCTGATTAAGACCAACCCAAGAACAATATCTGCCAAATTGCAAGGCCTTAGGCCAAGTGGGATTTGAGAAGATTTTTTAACGAAAATGTTAACATCTGATGGAGGGACGGATGGCTGACGAAGTCCAATCAGTAAAGCTCACCAAGCATCAGGCCTAAAACACTCTTCTGGAACATTAAAAATGTTTAGAAAACTTAAGCTTGACGAAAAATTTTTTTGAAGTAACATTACAAACATCGGCAGGAACTAATTCCCCTTGGTCCAATGACGGTAAGATATGAAATAAAAACCAAAAAACAAACAAAAAAGGAAAGAAATAGACAAAAGGCTAAATACATGCTCAAACACTGAGATATTAACACACAAGGGCCATCAAGGTGAAAAATTGAAGAGTGATCGTTTGGTTAATACCGTCGTTTTAGGGGAGGTCCCACAATCTTTGTGATTTTTATTTAGGTATTCAAGTGGTCAATTTAGCGTGAAAGATAATTATCTGAGTATACATCGCATATACACTAATAAATGCACCTAACTTTGGGGGTTTCACCAAAGATAATCACGAAAGCAGGATTTTTGTTTCAAAACTGTTAATTTTCAAGTTTTATCACACGCTCATATCTGTAGTTATTGCAGCCCGATCACAAAAATGAGGACTACCCTCTCAGGATGGACATGCACATTTGAAAGCAAACTCATTTCATCTTAACTTCAAGCCCAGTGTAATGCTTGCCGTTAAAAAAATTAATTAAAAATGAAACTTGTCGCCGGCCTTGCTCTCAAATCCATGAATTATTTAAGATCTGCCTCAAATTCAAGACGAAGAAAAAATTCCCCCTAATAACAGCCAAGGTCAAGTGACGAACGCGGATTCACAAATACCAAATGCACCGAACGATCCTGAAAATAGACTGTATCTGTATGCGTTGTGGTGTACATTGTACGCACTTCCATAATCACGTATCGATTTTGTCTTAACTTCACCCGCTATAACGACGCAATATATTACTATAAATGTCGCCATATATGGTGTAGTCAAATACATGTTTTATCACATCACGTTCTTAGTACGCTTTAAGATGGTGAGGCTAAGCAATAAAAAGCGGCGGTTTATTGCGTGTTTGATGGAGGTGTTTCATGGATCTGTACACGAGACAAAGCGGCGGTATGTGCAAAGATTTAAGGCAGTCACCCTGACATGTGAAACGATCAAGAGGATACATGAAGTTTCAGAGGACAGAATTAATAGAGCAGGAGAAAGGTGTTAGAAGGCCGACGACCAGTTGGACAGAAGCCAACAGTGTCGGGATGGTTACAAGTCTAGTCCTACAAAATCAACGAGACGGATCACTGGAATTCAACATAAGCCAGACATAGATTGTACAGATCCTTCATGACCAACTCCATTATCGTGCCTACCGACTGCAGATTCCGCATGAGCTGAAACCAGGTTGCATGCTGCATAATTTCCCCCAAGGTGAATGTTTGGTGGGCACTATTCAGTACCAAAGTATACGGACCGTGTTTTTAGATTATTTTTTTAGATACTCTGGTCTACCCACAGGATGGTCCCTCCATGCACTTTGCAATTCGTGTACGGAATTGGTCAACTTAGTTAGACCTTTGGAGTGAATTACACCAGTTAGGACCACTACCTTGGCCAGCTTGCTCCCCTGATCTCACCCCATTTGACTTCTTTCTGTGGGGATTCGTAAAAAATGGAGTTTATGCCACAAAACCGCGTGATATAGGTGACCTGAGGCAGGGAATAGTGGCTGCGGTAATACCCGAGATGCTGCACAATGTATACAGTGAGAGCGAGAATCGCCTGCATAGCTGCATCGAGGTGGGAGGGGGCCACATCGAGAAACAATAAGAAATGTTGTGGAACTGTACTAAGAACGTGACATAATAAAACATGCGTACTTGCCTACACCATACATGCGACGTTTATATTAATATAATTTCTCATTACAGAAGTGGGTACATAATTATGAATCACTCTGTATAGATGCTATAGCTTAATGAGGTCAGGTTAAACATTTCCCAATACGACCGTAGATTACGCCGGCATCACCATTATATTTTGGGTACAAATGGATACAACGTTTCATGTGGTCATAGGCGGAGTTAGCAAATTATTACAACGTAACACAACGTACGTGTTTTTGTGACTCAGCCATGTAAATTGCGACATAGTCACGGTTGCCAAGCCTGGATATGAGCCGATCTATCAACTCATCTGTAAAAAACATGCAAGAAAGTGAAAGTCAATAAATAACCAGTATTAGCTGAGATGAAATATTTAGCCAACTTGATTAAGTATATGTATATGTAACAAATTGATATGCCTCACTAATACATGGTGGGGGAAAAGCATTAATCCACCCTGTCTGGGTAGACAATTGACATTTTTCCATTCCCGCCACTAATTCCGAACAACAACAGACGGGGAACATATGTGGCACATGCTGCTGAGTCTGTGATAGTTAATAGTAACGTTATGTAGGAAAAACGTGTATCATAAAGTAATTATTTTGTTTGTAACAACATTTTGTGCAAGTGGGCATGTGCGGCATTGTGCCATTACTAACAGTAGACTAATTCTAGATTTTGTTTATTATTCCGAGTTCTGCTGTAAACATGTGCAAATTGGTAGGCAAAAAGTAATAGGTAATCAGAATTGTTATCATCTGCTAAAGTAGCTGCCATGTAGTGTAGAAAGATGCCAGTTCTCACACAAAACATCGTATCATACACCTCTATAAGGGGAAAGGTTGGAGGGGTGAGAAAATAGTGAGTTTCTTGGAAATGTATAGAATCGACGAGCTGTAAACATGATTAAGAAATACAGGGCCACAGGATCATTTAAGCGAAAACTAGGAAAAGGCATACGCGCCACGGCCGTGAAACAAGAAAACATTGACTATGTACAGGATGCGATATTCTCACAAGATCAGGCGGGAAGTCACATGGCGTAACGTGAAATTGCACGTCAGTTCGGAATATCACAAAGAAATTGAAACTGAAGGCCTACAAACGAGTAAGAATATCGAGGAGTGACAGCAACGTTAAACAGATACAGAAGACTCGCTGCAGC
Source organism: Epimenia babai (assembly GCA_011762755.2). Taxonomy (NCBI): domain Eukaryota; kingdom Metazoa; phylum Mollusca; class Solenogastres; order Cavibelonia; family Epimeniidae; genus Epimenia; species Epimenia babai. Next base: position 6,134 of record WURV02163641.1, read on the forward strand.
AAACTACTGGGTTCCTATGGTGATGACAACGTTATAATGATAGTTTTCACCGATGAGGACTTCACGATGGAGATAGCTAGGGACTGACAAAATGACCGCATTTAGGGCGAAAAGAAGATGAGCATATCCCCATGTGGGTTTTACCGTGAGACACCTAGGTGTGTCATGGAACCAGACATTCACTTTATTGACACGAAGACAACAAATAGGAACTCTGATAATTACATCAGACTTCTAGATGAACAGCTGTAACCCGATGGCAGCTTCGCCTTCCAGCAAGATGGCGCGACATCTTTTATTTGAAACGTAATCGGTAATGTCTACTCCATTAATATATCATGACAGCAGAAGCATGCTTATCCACGTAAAATGCGCATTCTTCGACTATTGGCTGGCGTAAGTTCCATATTTTGAGTTGCACCACTGGAGCTATATAAGCTCATAATATTTTAATGCACCGATAAAATCTAAAAAACTATTCACTCATGCGATAAATCTGACAGCCGATTAAGTTAAAATGCTATCAGGTCAGCACAGAAAGACTAAAAGAACTCAAAACAGTATACGGATTGTCCAATTGTCCAAGATTCCTGCGGACTATGGTTACCCTTCCTATCAGCGCCAATTTGGTTTAGTTAAAGCTGTTATAAAGCATTGGCCCTTAAAATACAGCATTCATTTTGGTTAATGGCCACATTATACTGAACGCTGTGGTTGTGACAATGACTGGTGGGACTCGAACCCATGACCTCCAGATAACCGGTCCAGTGCTCTAGCAAATGGTGTACTATGACTGACACAGTAGTGCAAAAGTTATAAGTTGTAAGTTAATCTGCTTAAACTCAAGTGACCTCCTTAGAGATAAGCCAATGGATGAAAAATCAGCCTCATATTTATGATGATATTCGGAATATAGCCTGCCAAAGGAGCACTACTTGATCGAACATCGTGGCTTTCCATTTATCTCACATCATTTTCACAGACATCAAAAATACTAACCATTACGAACAAAAGACGCCATTTCTCCGGCAGCTTGGATGTCCGGCAGCCTTACAATAAGCAGACGTATTGCTGCTAACTCGAGCTTGTTCAGATCATCAGGAGTATTTATTTCCGCCATCTTTCCTGCATATTTCTGCTTCAAGTACTTGATGCTTCTACTGGGGGAATCAACCGCTGGGAGTTGTAATGAAAAGTTATCATCAAGCAGTGACTGAAAATGCAAATGACATACATATATGGGTAGACTGTGAAATATCCTCAAGTCATATTCTATGGGAGGAAAAATTCATGAAATATAATAAAATAAAAAAAACTGTTTCTGAAAAATGTTCCAATGACTGAATCATACCAGTGGAATGCAAATAATTTTCACTGAAGTGTTTGTGTATGGTATGCCTGATTATTTCAAAAAAGTATGTTGGATTAAAATATCTATACAATTAAATATAATTAAATATAAGAATTCGCTAATGTATTACTATTTCATATACATACTAAATTGTTTTATAATTTTATTAATAATTAACTATTTTTTTATACAATTACACCACTATGTTTGTACATGTATATATATACATATATAAACACGGATATAAAGTCAATTACACAATTTCAGTAGCTGCATCAACACAATCGATTAATTTCAGCTACAATTACACTTTAAATAGAACTCCTAAATACTATCAAGAAAGTTTACTTCCTGAATGTGTCAAATTGAGGCATAAAAATTCTTGATCATATTTATTTATCATTTACGTCTGCTAATCAGAATCCATAGAAAATTTCTGTAGAACTTGTCATAGGTTATACGATAAGGACCTCTAATGGACTAATGCATCAAGTTGTGATTTACTTATCAACTCATGAAGCCAAAACGTTTTGTGAGTGAAAGTACTTTAGTAATTTCTCTCTTCAAATCTCATACTGTGCTAAGTACTCTCTCAATTTTACTGAAAATACGCTTTATATATCTAAATTGATAATACATGGTGTGAGACCCTATAGTATTATGAATGATCTGGAGAATTGTAACATCGTCGCTGTTTTAGATGCCAAATACCGCAAGTTCGATTGACAACAGTTTTTGCATGATGTTATACCTGAAACTCACTATAATGTATCTACGCCTTTTTCAAATGAAAAACAATGGAATCCTACATGCAAAATAATTATGACTTGTTAGTTACCAATGCCATCATAGAGCAAACTTATTTTGACAATAATATTGCAATACATCCTAATACCAATCCCAGGCCAATACCTATCCCATGTATTATCATATGTAACTTATTGCTTTCCTACCTTCACATGACGAAAAGCACCACCATTGCCATTACTGCTGTAGATATCCGCATGGTAGGCAAAGTCTTCCAAATTGAGCTGTGAAAATCAGATTGTTTCTTGTATTTATACACAAGAAGGCTGCAATTAACCCCCTGTACAAACTGCTTTGCCCAAATGCAAAGCTGGTGCAGATGTTTAATATAATAATCATATATCTCCTTCAACTATCAGGCTGATTAATTGGTACTAGTAAACTAGGTTCAATAAAGAAGGAGTTGAAGTATTTTTTGCTGTTAATTTCGTAGGAATTAGAAATTCCTGAAATTTAATGAGATATTGAAAGTAAGAGACATTTATATTTAATGACTTGCAAAATGAAAATCCTGCAACTAGTCTTAAATAAAATTTGTGAAATAAATGACGGGCAAAAGCTTGAACCTTCCTGTATGTATACATTAGATAATTATAATTAAATAAACATCAACTCAAAACTCTCACATTAAAATTCTATTTGCAACTGGGAAACATTTTTATTTCGTGCAGTGTGTCAGTAGTAAGGCCACTCTCTCAGCTGCGCTGTACAATGTGACGATAAAATCTAGATAAACAATATAAAAATATAATGAAAAACTGATAAAAAAAGTTCATATAGGGAAAAAAGTTAAAGTTAATTAAGACTACGCAAGACAAAATAGGTAGGTTTTGAGCTTTGATTTCAAAGTGATCAGAGATGCCAGCGTATGGAGAGCGAGAGGAAGGGCACTCCACAACCTCTCGGCTCTGCAGAAGAGAAAGAGCGACGATTTGAAGTCTCGACACGACACATATTAGTGGCTGTGAGATACGCATCAGCAGACAGGAGAGGTCGGGTCAAAGAGTTGAAAAAACCAGTTTGTTGATGTATGGAGGTGCAAGATCATGGAGCGCCATGAAGAGGGATATGAGCACTTTAAACTCGATGATCTCACAGATTGGCAGCTAGCAAAGAGACTGGCGTGATGGTGTGATGTGGCAGAGGTTGTTTTTGTGCATGATGACACGACAGGCAGTGCTCTGTACATGAGTGAGGCGGTCGATGATGGTAGATGGACAGCAGATGAGAAGACTGTTACAGTAGTCAAGCCGAGAAGTGATCAGAGTGTACAACAGTGGCGGCGATCTCTCCGTTGGTTTAAGGACAGATCCACAGGATATAGCGTAGATGCATGGAGCACTCGCTACAGATATTACTGACATGCCTAACCACTAATCAGGCTCATAGGCTGATCAAAAATTACACCAAGATTGCACGCACTCGGAATGGAAGGGACACGACTATCACCGTAGTCAAGATTAAGTGATTGCGATAGTGGTTTAGATGGCTGTCAGGTAGCAATAATATCTCGGTCCTCCCTTCATGAAGTTTAAGCATGTTACAATCCATCAATCCTTCGATCTCATCAATATGTAGAGGTTAAGGAACAACAAGCTTTTTAGACTTCTATATAAAATTTGTTTAACAAGCTTTCGATTAGAAATTGTTTTTTTTTTCTTTTTTGTCAATCCATGAGGAAATTGTGTGACTTATAGACTATATATGGCCTTAAGTACAGTGATTGGATAATATACAAAAACAGTCAGTACAGGTAACAAAATAAGTACACTATGAATAAGGAATGACTGGTGGTGTATCCAATGGGGTGTGACCATAATGTGGAGATATGGTTACGAATACTATTGAATGGACAAAATGGAAATTACGTAATCACTGTAACTGGAAATGGCTAAAAATCCTGAGTCTATTTACGGTAGGCCTAATTTTAAACAATCAAAGTTCTTGATGCGTTGCTCCTCAACTTCACTGTCCAATCATTCGTTCCTGTAATTCTTGATAATTGTGACGTGAAGATAAGAAGCTGAGTGATGTGATAGACTGAAGTGTAGCCTCACGGGCTGCTACAGGTTGCCGGAGCGACTGTCATGATTATGTCTGTTGAATCCTTGTCGAAGTTCTTGCACTGTTTCGCCAATATATCCTGCTGAGGTACTGCATGCAGGTGATGGCATACATTACGTCTGAAGTGCAACTAAGTGTCCGAAATATGGATGGTGATTGTTTATCTACTGGCTCCAGTGATCGTGCTGCGGTGCCTATGAGCTGGCAGAGCGGTCATCGCAGTTTGTCTCATGGTCTTGTTTGACTTTTAAGGTTGTACTAGTGAGGCGACTGGAAGCTGAATGTTGTTTGAGATTCGGTGGTTGTCCAAAGACGATGATGGGAGGGCAGTTGGTAATGCTTTTCATCACCAACACCATCCATCCAATATTTCTCATTAGGCTCTGCATTGTTTTTAGTGCATGCAAGAGAGATGAGAAACGAAACGATTATATCCGAACAAGACATTTTCTTTATATCTTACCGATAATAAATGCAAGTAATTATAAGTGACAGCAACGTCATATATCACGAAGAAGCTAGTAAAATAACTTCTTTAGATTAAGAAAAAACTAAAATAATAAGTAGGGATATATTTATTAAAGATTGATTTATGGCAAAGTTGCATTGGAAATTTGGTAAAAATCTATGTTTATGGATTAACATATTTACACAAATACAAGCATCGGTTAAATGCCAGTCGATTAACCAGTTCACAAATCTGACGACTGATGGACGGAAGACAAACAAAGTCTGATGGGAATAGTTCACCAGAACATGAGATCACGTATGTTAATAAACAAAAATAATAAGTCACATCTTCTATACCCTCTCCTCCCCTTTCTCTACTCATCACTTACTGTTAAATTTTACAGACCTTGTTTTGTACGAAGACAATAATGAGTTCTTTACCACCATCATGCATGGAACCAAGGTATTGCGTTTCAAACTCTGCATTCTTCATGACGTGTCCATAGTAAGCGTCGGGCAGATCAAGGAATGACCTAAATAAACAAGATTAAAAGTAGCATGCAGATGAACACAACGTTGATTTAATCCCTACACATTAGTACACAAATACTAAGGAATATATGCAATCGCAATATGTCTTACCTGCAAATTTCAAAAATATATGATTCAAAAGTTATTGCTCTGTTCAGCTTTTATACACCATTAACTGTAACAATTCCGTTTGACAAGACCATGAACCAATTCAGAGACTAACCCCTCTGTGATAAGCACTGCTTGAGAAGATTTTTTAAGAAAAATACGAACATATGCAGAGGTTACTTCCCCTAACTACAATGACGATACAAAAAATCCAGAAAGAACCAAGGCTAGGACAATATCTGCCTAATAGACTTCTGTGATAAGCGGTTCTTGAGAAATTTTTTTAGAATGAGTGTTAACATCTGATGGATGGGTCAAGGATAGACGGGTGACGGACAAACTCCGAGTAGAAAAGCTTACCAAGCATAAGCTCAGGTGAGCTAAAAATGGTAGACAAAAATCTCCCAGGAGAGCGTGGAGTCTGTCCAATTCTTGGTAATCAAATGAGATGCACCAGTCGCAAACATGACCCTCAATAGTAATTGTACCTCGTACCTATTATTTGTATAATCCAAATAAATTGTTATATTGTATCATAACATCACACTATCGCTTCTGTTTTATTATCAATGTATCCCTATAAAACACTCCATCTTAAGTACAGGCAATACACGGCTCATTGCCGGAGTGTGACAGGCAAATACGCGTAAGAAGGCTATGATTGGCAACAAAAAACCAGAACAAATGATGCGTGGCATGTCCATCAAACATTGGCACCCCAAGTAGTAGTGGGATCAAACGGGTATAAAACGGGTATACCGTAACTCTAACCATGCCGTAATTTTAGCGCAAAATTTACGATACCATAACTATTGCTGTATAAAATGTTTAAAAATTAATTTTATCATTTTGTCAGATATTAACTAAAATAACCCACAGAAGACATTTACAGTGAAGCAACACTTACTATAAGAAAGAGGCCCATAATCGGCTTTTTGTCGCAATAAAAAGTAGGAGACACTGGCAAGGATATTTATTTTTATTCTTTATTATTTCCAGTGGATTAATAAGCTATGCTCTCCTAAATGTAATCAACTACAGTGAAACCTGTATTAAGCGACCGTCCGTGGGACCGGCTTAAAACAGTCGCTTAAGACAGGTGGTTGCTTAATACAGTGTACTTATAATTATAACGAAAACTTTCGGGACCGCCGAAAGACGAGTGGTCGCTGTATACGAGTTGTCATTTGAGCAGGTTTCACTGTATATACAAAGCATGTTGTTCACTTTTCAGTAATCTCTACAATACATATATATTTACAATAACTGAGAGTACGTAACTATGACTATTAGTTACACAGCAATGGAATATACGATAACAGGATTGTTGAATTCTGATACAGATGTCAAAAAAATATGTACACTATAGATCCTGCGATATCTCGATCTCGTGAAAATTTCAATCTCGAAAACCCGGGATTTAAATTCTGGCGAGATTTGGACACACACCCCCATACGACGGCGTTAATTTTAACTGTTTAATGCCAGAAAGTCTAGGAAGAAATCAATTACCAGCACACTAAGTTGCAAAAGCTTACTTTCACTAACCTGGTTGGCGACCAAAATAACACGGGGACACCAGTATCATAACTTGAACATAACTTCGTAAAGAACACAGCAATTGCGACAAAATGTACAAATGTCATTGCCATTTTGGATTTTATTAGCCTACTGAATAAAGTGACTCATAATCACGCCAATGAACGTGACCCTTTTGCAGAATGGTAGGCCTTTCGTCCTAAGTTTATTTCGCACAATCAAATATGTAATTTCCCATCCTATGCAATCAAACACTTTTAACGTAATAGCAGATGATTAAAAAGTTGAAAGGATATGCCACGGGATCCATTACATTGAATTAGCAAGTGACAAAAACGATAGCAAATGGTTTTAATAGTTTTTTGTTGGTGTTGGGAAAATATTAGCAAAAGACATCGAAAACTGTTCAGAATGTACGTTATGGATTTTATATGACTCATTGCCCAATGTTTTTGTCTAATGTAACTAAATAACGGACACCGTAGACACATTTAACTCTAAAAATTTATCGGGATATGATAGTATTAAGATGACTTTAGTTGATTTAGAAATGCATTTGATACCATAGACCATGAAATATTGGTCTAAATAAAAACTTCAGTGATATGGCGAGTGAGGTATTGTATCAAAGTGGATAGTCCTCATTAAATTTCTATTAACATCTGCCACCAGAGGAACCATTCCATTCAATACCTTGTCTTGTCTACCCATAGGATCATTAACATTTTTCTCTGAAAGCACATTTCTGTTGCCTCAAATCTCTTTGTCATGGCGTTGTCAATACTTCATGCTTGTTTGGATATTGCTTCTACGTCTGATTTCATCGTCACTTTTCATCCGATGTTATTATGGCCTTATTTGAACTCATTCAATCGCATTATGGCATCTCTTTTGGACCTGATTGTGCAATTCGGGATAATGGCTTTCTTAGATGTCGTCATCGTTGATATGTCCGCATATTAATTACAACTGCGTTATTACGCATCCCCCTCCCCAGATTGGAGAAAATGGCCACCACGGTGGCTAGCGCTAGCCACACATTATTAGGTATAGATATCAATAAAATAAGAATTACCCAATTGAAAAAGTAACGTTTGAGTTCGTTTACCATAAACAGTCATAGAGGTCTTTTTGTCCTAGTTTTTCACTTTCGGTTGTCAATTTGTCTATGTTCTTCCGTTTCGCTTATTAACCCTGTATCATCAGCATACCTGTTGTGTCCATTAACAATAACACATGGTAGATCTATTTCGCGTAAAATAATTTCACTGTAAAAAGAAAACAAGTCTGGAGGTAATCCTGAGCATAGTTATACTGTGGTTATTCTAAATGTTCTAATATTTGATACAGGGAGATTCGTGTCTCGCGACGGGATAAGAATGTTCGGGAGAAACGAAGAAAGCTACTCGAGGCCTAAACAGAGGATGACGATAAGCGAATCGTATTCACAGACGAGAAGGAATTTACGATAGAGATCGAGCGTAACCGACAGAACGATCGTGTTTATAGTGGACGTAAGGACATTACCCGATAGGATTGTATCGCGCTTCTCGAAAAATGTCATACCTTTGAGAGTGTGTTGGAACGGAAAAACGATAATGCACTTTATCGATACGGCGACGACAAAAGTCAATTCTCGGTAATACATGAAGATGCTGGATGAAAGGCTGTTCCTGGACTGTCGACGATTGTATCCGGATGGTGATGCGATATTCCATCTGGATGGTGCTACCAGCCATACATGCAGGGCAACCCAGGAGCACATGGAAGTTTCCCTAGAATTCACGCCGTTTTTCTCAATTTTGTGATGTTATAAAATTCAATGATACGAAAATTTTTCAGACCTTTTAAGTATTTGTTAATAAATAATAGAATAGTTACGATAATGAAATTTCTCAATTTTACTTATAGGTTATTATAGAAATACCCAAAAATCAATATACTACAAAAAATACCAAAGTTATAGCGCATCAAATGTCAGAATGTACTTACTGGGCCACCCGATAAAACATTCCTGTTTTTCTGGATATTTAAGACAAAAATAGTCAAAATTAGTGGACACTGTTGCTATTTAGGGATGACTGGCTCAAAATCTCGAAGTCCTTTACACTGGCCTTTATAGTTTGTGATAAATATACAATCTAGGCATAATCAATAACTACAAAACATGCATTTTCACTTTATATAATCTTTTAATTATCATGTTAAAATGTAAGCAAATAAAGTGGTAACACCTTTATGGCTCACTGCGGAGATATAGATCACAAGCTTTCGAATGTTAGAA